>JAOTRH010030811.1:0-21095 GCA_034768845.1 Heliamphora exappendiculata | reverse complement strand
GAGATGATCGATTCTATACTAACTATATGAATTGATCCACATCCCGTATTATCATGTATTGCACGAACTCTTAATCCAGAAGTGATTGGTTAATTGTGTTCAGATGATGTACAGTACTTTGAGTCATCAACGGTTGAGATTTTCTACATGAGATCAACAATACCGATGAGTTGGGTACTGGCTTTATTTGTCCGGTGATTGATAATCAGCTGACGAAAACCACGTCCAATTTAGGTTGAGGAGTTCCCCCTCATATACTTTTCTTATAGGCTTGATTATACTAAACCTGTACAGTGAATCTTCGGATCCAGCATATCAAAAGGTTGAGCGGTGCGATTCCGAGGAAAAGAGGATATTTAAATCAGGTTGTCAGTAACCAAATTTATTTATCCGGAATCCATATCTTAAACGCGGAGAGAATTCAGTGCATTTGATAATTGAAAACTCAAGACATAATTTGAGTTAGGGTCGGGAGTTCAGCCAGGACCTTTAGTGAAATAAGTTCTGGTTCGTGCGAAAAAAGATCTAACCCGGGGACAGAGCTACGGAAATTTAATTTTCTCGTACGGTTAGCTCGAGTCCTATACTTCCTCATGATCCCTCACGTACCCCATTATACGCATAGATAATTTTCTTATTGGTTTCGGTTATTATTTGATTTAATTTGAATGCCGATTTTGCCGCCGGGGACGCTCAGAAATTAAATTGAATTGATGAAGGACGGTTTTGGAATTTGGCACACCTAGGGATTACTCCTTAGGTGGCCGGCCCTAATGAGGGGATGATGGGTTTGATATATGAAGCGGAGGCTTATATATATTAAGAGAGCATAAAATCCTAAGCCTAATCCCTTCATAGCCGCCGCCCCTCTCCTCTTTTTGGCAATTAATTTTGCCATTCTAGAGGTGTGTGTGTGAGAAGAAACTAAGAGGAAGAAAACTCTTCGATCGGAATCGGTGCCCACACACCGTGATCGTCGTAGTACATCCGGGATATACGTGAGAAGATTGCAATGTCGTCTTCAACGTATTCGGGACTTTATGAAACTTTTCGACAAGTTTCATAAAGGTATTATGCTATTTAGATGAATATTGTTCTTTGTTTAAATGAAAAATGCGCATGTCATTTTTTACGGTCACGGCATCGGTTCAAAATTTTTTATTTCTGCTCCAACAGGTGGAGTGGTCTCGTGTGATGCGTTTGTCGCTGGAGTGGTTTGTGTACGGTGTGATTTGGATCTTGATCTGACGTTTTATAAATGTCTCATGGATGACAGTGGTGTTAGTGAGACTTGCACGTGTGGGCAGTTTGTGTGGCGATCGTATTTACCTCGTGTGACGACAGGTTTTGGATTTTAGTTGTTTGGGATTTCAGTTGTTGGGGGAATTTTGCTGTTGTATAGTATTGCTGGTTTGCATCAGAGATTGTTGAAGGTTGTGGGACAGTGTTTGGCTTGAGTTGCAGTGTTGTTGCAGTGTTGAATTTCGGGGACGAAATTCCTTTAAGAGGGGGAGAGTTGTGAAACCTTGACCTGTTTTATTTTGGAAATGATTTAAGTATTGATGGGAGTAAGGATTAACTTTTGATCTCAGTGGTGTTTTAGGTTAGACATGTTTGATCTTCTTTTCAGGTTTTCACCCAGCGATGACCGCTCGAGCGGTGGGTGTGCGCTCGAGCGGTGGTATGACAGAGATGTATGTCGGCACCGCTCAAGCGGTGCCTTGAGCGCTCGAGTAGTGGAGGCCTGGCGCGAGATTCTATAAATATGTAGTTTTTATGCATGTTCGGATTTAGATATTCTTGTGGGGTTGGTCCCCGGGGCTGTTGGGCGTTGTAGTGTGAATTTAGAAAAAAAAAATATTTTCGTAGCCTATAAATATCTGGAGTTAGATATTTTTAAAAAATATTTTCATAACTTACAAGCTAAGTTTTCTTTTTCCAAACCAAACGCTTTGCCTTCTCTCTATCTTCTTGGGGGACCGAGGCTTGATTTTTGATGATCCAACAATAGATCCTTAGTATCCTCGCAGTGGGCTACGCTTTCATCCAGACAGAATTTCATTCTGCCGAAGTTCGTTTTTGCACTTGAATCGAGGCGTCGAGCTTTTAGCTCAACGAGGTAGGATTCTAGACTCTACTGTTGTTAAATGGTGCTACGTGCAATTATATATATTTTGATCGGTTAAAAATGCATGGACAACCGATTTATGTTTTGTTAAACTGGGTTTTGGTTTAAAAAGGTATTTGTGTTAATTTCGGTTGGATGGAATCAGGTTTTGAAATGTGTCTTTCGAGGTTCTGTGGTAGTTTCGGGTTTGGGTATATCCAAGGGTGTCAAAAAGGTGTTTGGAGGCTTTAATTTGAGGTTGAGATGGTGGTTTGTGAGTGTTTGAAAGTTTGTGGGCTTGGAAATCAAAAACAAGGAAAATCTGGGTTTTTCTCGGGTGGTAGCTCGCTCGAGCGCCTAACGTCCGCTCGACCAGACCGTCTGCGCACGGCCATTTTGTTTTGATTATATCTCGCTCATACAGACTCGAAATTAGGTTGTTCTTATACTCAAATTGAAGCCCCGAAAGTCTTCTTTCCAATGAAACCTCTCTCAGAATAAAATTCGTTTTGTAAAAAATGTTATGACCAAAAGAGTGAGGGTGTGTTAAAATCTCTTAATAGTTTTTCACCCGTTTTTTGCCGTATGTGTTGGAAAAGGTTATTTTTCATCCTTTGTGGAATTTTTTATCAAATTTCTTATTCCTTGGGAGTTTTTTTGTGAGTGTTTCATGTGACCCAAGTGTCGGGACGTGATAGTGACGGTTGGCCAATTACACTACATGCAGTTGTATGCTTTTTCACCGGTTGAAATGCTTATATATCATGTTTTGTGTTCAAACTTGGTTTACTCGGATAAAAGCATATTTTGCGCTTTTCTTGGTTTATTACGTGATACTGAATTTGTGGATGTATGATTTTTAAAGGTGGTTTTGAAAACGATGAATTTGTGAAAATCTCGACAAACTATGTTTTAGAGGTTTGGAGCTGACCCGTGGGGTTGAGTTTCAATTTTAGAAACGTTTTGTTGAAAACGGAAAAAAAACACTTTATAAATGTTTTGCTTGATTTCCATGTTGATGGATGGATTTATGTTTTGTTTGATCTCCATATTGATGGATAGATCTATGTTTGTTTGATCTCCATGTTGATGGATAGATTTTTTTATACATGTTTAATGTATAAATGTGAAAACATGTTAGTTTTTGGTAAATGATTCTCTAGATGTACCGGAATAGCGGGTATTTGGCACGAGTTGCCCTCGGTAGAAGTCTGAAAACGTACGCAGAGTAGGTACCTTTGTCCCTCGGGGTAATTCCCGTAAAGAAAGTGTGTAGGTGCTTTTGTCATTCGATTTTAGTCCGTAAAGTCAGCAGCTACGTTGTGGCGTTCCGTATAGAACTTGTCATTACCTAACCGGTCCTAAGATGTTTAGGGATTGGGTAATGGACAAGAGTCTATAGTTGCTACCTCTATCCCTGTGTGATGGAGTCAGTATATAGGAATCATTAGATCATTTTCCTCAGCTGTGTGTATTCTGAGTGGAAAATATCTTTTCTCTTTTCTCGGTGTGTGATCCGAGTGGAAAATAACCTTTAGGTTACTGTTTTTCTTTAACTGTGAAAACATTATCTGTATTGTTGATATGCATGGTTTTAAGGATGGAAATGTGGAATTTTATGAAGTAAAATCGTTTTGAGGCTCGTGTTAGCCTGATGGAAAACTTATGATTTTGGGATGAAAAACCTTTTTGACTCATGTGATTGTGTCAACTATATGCTATGTGATTGCATATGCTGCTTTACGATTTTATAGTCTGTTTCTTTTGGGTTTCGGCTCACTTTGTGGGATTCTATTGTAAAAAAATTTTCGAGTGAACGTAGCCCTGTAGGTTGACCGTGAGGTGCCCAGAGGTGGCTGATAGCAAGACTTTTGTTTTGTCTTGATAGGTAGTTTATACCTTTTGTATATGTTTCATGTTTGGATGTAACATGTTGTAAAGCATATGTATTTCTTGTGGCCGTGGGCCAAAGTATGCATGTTTTATGCTTTCAAGAGAAACCTTGGGTTGGTTATATTTCGATTTTGGTGGTTATTCATGGGCTTTTCGCGTGACCCGAAATTTGGGGTGTGACAATTTTGTTGTGTGCCTTAGACATTTTAAAAATGTTAGTTGATTTTCATAGATATATGAATAATTTTGCTGTGTGCCTTAGACATTTTGTACATAACTGTGTACGTACGAACGTTTTGATAAGTTGTGTTGTGTGCTCTTTTAATGATTCAATAGATGTACCGTAACAATGTGTGTATACGTGGGCCTCAATTGCTCCTCAGTAAAAATCTAAAAACTTGCGTAAGATAGGTGGTTCATTCTTTTGGGTTAATCACTATAAATGATGTGTTTTTGCCATTGGGAGGCGTTTGTTATTATAGCAATGTATAGAGGTTGTAATTTTCTAGCGAGTCATTGGAAGTCCTAGAACTAGGTTAATAGGTGAGAGTTTATAATTGTTACCTTTGTTCCTAGGGCGACAGGGTCGGTACATTGGAATCATTGTTGGTTGTGGAAATCCGATTGAAGAATAACGTGCTGTTTATATTTAGTAAACTGTTTAATGTTATTGGATATATATGAAAACTTGTGATTTTGAGTATGAAAAACTGTTTTGAGACTTGTGTAGTCGAGTTGTTTATATAATATGTGATTGCATGTTATACTTTTAATTCATGATAATTTATTCTTATTGAGTTTCAGCTCACGTTGTTGGATTCACAATCTTTTAGGTGAAAAGAATCATGTAGTTTGATCTTGTAAAGCCCATAGGTGGCAGAAGGAAAAACCCTTAGTTTTTGTCGTTTAGTGGTTTATACCGGTTTTGTTATTTGATCATATAATCATTATATCATGTTCTGTACTTGAAGTATAAGTTTTGTAAGACTTATAGCCATGATATCAATGCATGAATATTATATGTGGATGGGAGGAACCTTGGGTGGTTGTGTTAAATTTCATTGTTGTATGAAATGGTGTTTGGGTGGGATCTTTTCGATGTTGTAACAAATCGTTTTCGGTTAGTTTTAATGTTCAAAATATCAAACCATGTGTCTCGAGGAAGGTTTCGAACCTTGTTCTAGAATGTTCTAAATTACTTGGTTATACTTTAAGGGGTTTCAAAAAAGTTGAAAAATGGTTAAGTGTTGAATTTTAAAAGTTGTGTTTTGAAAATTAATTCAGAGCTAAATCGCTCGATGAACCGCTCGAGCAGTCAACCAAGCGGTCAAAACATGCTCTCGGTTGTTTTACAGACTGAGAAAAAAACAATGTTCAGGCAAGGACCGCTCGAGCAGTCTGGGCAAAACATGAAAATTTTAATTGTTTTGTTTTAACTCTTGGCTCTTTGGCACCTTAATCTTATTCTTTTTGGTTCTTCTTTTATCTAAAATAAACCTGCGCATGGGCATTTTTTAAAGGTTTTGACTTCTTTTTTGGCTTATGTTCTTGAACCCGTTTGGGGTCAGGTGTTTTTGGTGGACCTTGGAATCATAAAATGCGTTTTTTTTTTTTGTAGTTCACGTGACTCGGGTTTTGGGGCGTTACACAAGATGTGTAATACGAGATAAATGGGGGATTCAAGATGATCAAACCATCATATGAGATGATCGAGGATGATTCAAGTGATCGAACTATCGTACAAGACGATTTGATGGATATAAAATGATTAGACCATCGTACAAGACAATTGGCAAAGCTCAAGAAGATCTAACCATCATACAAGACTAACCTGAATAATCTAAGATGATCATATGAGATTTCAAGGCGATCGAATGACTTTGAGCTAGGCATTCCTACTTTAAAAAAAGATTGAGCAGCTCCTAAAGGGCCAAACTTGAATTGAAAGCTCGTGTTTAATTCCAAGGCATGATGGAAACAACTTTCAATTAGATTCAAACACGCTAGAAAAAGGTGTTGGCCATACGAGGCCAAATGTGTAATGGATATCTCTTTTGATTCGAGCTCTTCTTTTGATTCTTCTGAATTGGGATGCATCGAGATTCGTATTTTGCATTAGTTTATGAAATTTTATTTATTTAATTTTTTATTAAAAAATTTATTCAAGATTATGATTGTGGAGAAAAATGTAACATAAAGCCATCAACATCACCACTATTACTACAACTACCACCACAATCACTATAACTACATCTACCATTGCTACTACCACTTCTCCTGCTAATAAAAAAATAATTATATCTTTTTATATAAATTAATTTTGTTCTTATAATGTAAAATATTTTATGTTATTTTTTTCAAATCAAACAATAAAAAATAAACAAAATATTTTATCAAAACATATTTTATATTAAAACAAATAAAACCCAAATGTCAATTTACTTCTTTACTTTTTAAAATTACTCTCTCTCTCATCTCACACGTAGATGTGGTCTTAAACACCGCAATTCTTCACTCATCTCCTCCCACGTCCACTTTATCGTCTCCACAAAGGCAACCACCAAAGCCAATCACATTCCATCTTCAAATCTAATTACCCACAAAAAAAAAAACAAAAAAAAAAACACTCATCACATTAGTGCTTCCCAAAATCTTTTCGCTATATATATATCTATATATATATATATATGCTTGTGTCCACCTGATATGTGTATAATATTAGTTATTGTATAATAATGCTAAAAGAGAGGCCACACAGCAAAAATAAATCGTAAAAATAAACTTTGTTAACTACAAATTATGAAAGTTGAAGAATAATATTAAGATTTTAAAATAAAGAAAAGATTAATAAAGAGAGAAAAGAATGGTAGCTCTGTAACTACTACTATAAAATTTTAAATTTAAACTATTACAAGAGTATTTTTAAAACAAAATTTATGGTCAACTTCAAGAGACCAAAGTATGATGCTTGCTTTTAATAATAATATACATATCTTTGTAACTCATCTCTTTTATCCTTATTATTACATTTTAATATAAATGTAGTTTTTTATCAAATTACTCGATTAATGTATTAACAGGTTGTTAAAAATTCCTTATCAGTTCTACAAGCAAAGACATATAGAGCAATTAGGCTATGTTTGTTTTTTAAGGTACAATATTTTATAATAAAAAATAATTTTTAATGTAAAATGATTTTATAGAAAGTTGTTTTTTTTTTTTTTTAATTTTTGATATTTGATTGGTACCTAAAAATATTTCTCTAAAAAAATAAATAATAAAACTTTTAATTAAAAAATATTGTACTATTTTAATATAGTCCATCCCACAATCATCCCCCAACCATCCACCCCATCACAACCACCATCCCTCACGACAACCACCACCTTTTTCTTTAAACCTTTGAGAGTCAACTTTATATTTAAATTGAAATTTCAAAAATCTTCTTTTCGAATGTTAATTCTTGTGTTGAGATTCTTTAAATAAAAAAGGAGTAATTGGTTCGAATGGTTAACGTTTGTTTCTTGGTTTCGATTTATTAGTTTTATCTTCTTGAATTTTGGGCTGTGTGTCATGATATTCAAATAAAAAATAAAAATAATTGCATAATATTTTAATACATATTAAGGAGAACTTATAATGAGAATATTTATAAAAACATAATGTACCCACACATAATGATGACAATATTTTATATTTTGACAAAAAATATAGTGTGTCATGATATCCAATGAGAACATATTAATAATTGCATAATGCACATATTAATGAGAATTTATATGTTTCATGAACCATCAACAATGAAAACATAATGAAGATATAATATTTTACTATAATAATAAGAACAATATGAGAATGCAATGTGTAATTATTATCAAAATAAGTCAAATGTACAATGTTACCGACAACATACGTGCTAATTACGATGCAAAATTATAGGACAAGCTTACGTGTTGATAATGACATGACAATGATGAGAACATAGTAAAATGGCCTGATATCGTAATACGAACATATGAATAATAATATAATGTCTCGTTACATAATAATGAGAACATTGTGAAACTATCGTAGTGCAGCATGATAACTTATACGATGATGACAAACACAAAGTGCGGCATGATATTGTAATGCAAATATATGAATAATAACATAATATCTTATTCGATAACAATGAGAACACTCTGAGACTATAATGTTTAACTACATAATAATGAGAACATTATGAGAATATAGTATATCCACACATATGAGAACATATGACTAATTGCATAATATTCCAATTAATATTAATGAAAACATATATGCTTTATAAACCGTCAACAGTGAAAACACAATGAGTACATAATGTTTTACTACATAATTATTAAAACAATATGAGAAGATTATCATTTTAAATTTAAAAAATGTAAACTAATCGCATAAAAAATGTTAATTTTTATTATTTTTAAATTTCTCTCTCTTCTTTAATTAAAGAAAATTTCTTTAATTATCTGATTTAAAAAAGTAAAAATTCAGATAAGAGAAATGCTATGATTTTTAAATTTTTTTTCCGTAACCAACCAAAAAGTAAAACAACTGGACGTAAATATAAAACAAATCAAAAAAAAAACAAAAAAATGCACATCAAAAAAGGCAAAAAAAAAAATCCCAAACATAGCTTAATTCAATAGTTTGCAAATTGAATCATGGAAACATCGTGAGACAATGGGTCAATAATAATTCCTTTTTCTTGCCGATGATGAAAAAAAAAAAAACAGTGAAGAACATGCCAAATGAGAAAAGAAACAAAGAAACGACGTGGATCTAAGGACATCAATTTCGAGCGTGTATAAGGTTGCAAATACGCCATTAAAGTTCACATTAGGGTTTGAGAAGGAGAGACAAAGGATTTTTTTAAAAAAAAATATTAGTGATTTTTTTTTATTAAAAAAATCATGTTGAAAGGAGGGAAAGGCAACCTTGCTGTGAGGATACTTATTTTTTAATTAAGATTTTAAAATTTAATCGAAATCGTTCATTATATTTTACTCATTGAGTAGGTAATTTTTATAAAAAAATCAAGTCAATCGGATATCACTATCTATCTAATCAAAGTATATTTGTTTTGAACAAATTAATTGACTTATAATATTTTGAGAATAAACTGTCAAACAAATATATCCGCATCATGTGACTAACAATTTTTGATTTATCTGAATTTTTTATAGGGATTACCTACTCGATTAATTCAACATAATAAATGATTCCAATTAAATATTGAGATTTTGAATAAAAAATAATTGCCCTCACAGCACCCCTGTTGTGATTAGCTTCAAAGCACGATCCTTGCTACGTTGAGAGGAGTAGTTCCAATTAATTGCATATATTTGTTATGGCTATTAATTCTTTGAAGGTATAAATTTTTATTGTTTATATACAAATACTACATACCTGCAGGTATTTGCTACTAAGTGACTGTATATAATCGTACTCCCATACTGGCGGCCTGTAGTTGGCAGATCGGCGAACAACGGTACCCCGATGACTTTGGTGACCGTAGAAGAAGCAATAGAGTTTGTGCATAGGACGATTTGCAAGACTCGACTACTGTTGTTGTCGGTGGACGACATAGAGAGAAGTCGATGAGGGAGGCAGAGAAAGCAAAAGTGTAGGAAGTAAAAGTGTAGTACACGTATTTATAGAATTTTTCTGAATAGTTTCCAGATTGGTATGAGCTGGAACTTGGAAGTATTTGATCAACGAGAGAATGGCAGGAAGCACTGGAAAACGTGAAAATACATAAAAACGAAAGAAGATAGTGATAGAAAATACAAAAAAAGAAAAGAAAAGAAGAAGAAACGATCTAGTACAACTACAATGTACATGTAGACTTGATTTTTGTTTCCGGTTTAAAAAATAAATTCAAGAAAGTAGTCAATTATAATTTAAATTTCAAATTTGTAAGCATGTTCTTGTATATTTTGTAAGGCTAATTTAGGTAAACACATTTTTTTACAAATATATACTTTCTTGTAATTAATTTCTTCTATCATCTTCAACAAATATACACTGCAGAAAATAAATTTTCATTTCATTTCCTGTTTTCTATATTATTTTTTACTATTTTCACTTTCCAAACATTCTTTTCTTCTTAATTGAATCAAAGGAAACAAAACAAAATAATTTGTGCATCGGATGATTTGCGAGACTCGACTATTGCTGCTGTCGGAGGACAATAGAGAGAGAAGTCAATAGTGAGGCCGAGAAAGCCGACGAGTGAAAGCAAAAGTATAGTTTGGAGTATGAAGAGTAAAAGCTATAAAAATAAAATTTGTAGCATAACATATTTGTGTGTACCTGGATTAGCCACATATGACACCGAATATTAATTGTTTGGACAAAGTTAAAATATAAATTCTCAAAGTGTTAATGACTTAATTATACGAACATTTTTGTATGATTTTATGGTATTTAATGTTTAATACAATATTTGTGAGAATTGATGATACCTTTATGAATATTAATATTTGTGGTTCAGTTATAATGATATGTGAAAAGACCAAACTATATAAAGATTTTTAGTGCAATTTTTTGATTTTCTGCGATACTTAATATGAGCATTTATTGTTAACCACAATAAAGATTTAGAGAACTAATGATATGTATTTATTATTTTTTATTATTTTTTATTATTTATGCAATATACATTATACACTTTTTTTCATTTTCAACAAATGAGAGCTTTTCAAATTTATATCATATTTGTACATTTAATACTAATTTTAAATTTTAAATGTTAATTGATAAAATTCTTAGTTTGGACTCTTTATTTTAAGTAATTTCTCATTTTTAGTTCAATATTACTAATTTCTTATTTTCAAGAAATTCTTTATTTCTAGACTAGATTCCTTGTACACCAATGGCAATTGATGGCAAAATGGTTATTCGGACTAAAAGAAAAAAAGAAAAAGACAAAAACCCCATCTATTCCGAACAATCAATGGGGGTGTTTGGCTGAGCTTCTGGGGAGCTTTTAGAGCCTGTTTGGTAATTCTAATTTTTTAGTTTTTAGCTAAAAATGCAAAAATATTGATATAGTTCGTTTGGCAAAAAAATTTAAAAAATTAAAAAAATAAAAAGTCATCAAAACACTAACTCTTAAAATATTCTATTGAAACTCCAACTATTTTTAAAATATAATAATACTCATCATTCATACTTTATTTACTATCACTACCAACTACATATAATTGTTAATATCAAATATATAAAATGACAGAATTGTCTAATTTGAACAAAAAAAAATAAAATAGTTTTTTATCCAAGTAACCAACTTAAAGAACCTAGCTTAAAAGTTAAATTACCAAACAATTTTATTTGAACTAAATTGTCACGCCCGTGACCCCGAAAAACGTGAACTTCACCAGATTGATTTAAAAGATATTACTTCTCAAAACTTTAAAATCTTAAAATTTTAAATAGAAAATAAAGATTTTTTTTTAAAGAATATTCTCATTTTATTCAAAAATATTCTCATTTTTAATTTACTATTTTTTTAAAAGAATACAAGAATAACGATCAAAGCTAAAGTTATAAGAGAAAATAAAAAAAGATACATTAATTATGACAATCCTAATAGGTTTATAAAGCTATCTCGTAATGCACCGATCGATCAGTCTACCAGATTGATCGATCAGTCATCAATCCTAATCGATTTATTCACCAATTCGTCTTTAGGCAATTTGTAGTATTTTTATGGACCGATCGGTCTGTTTCAAGATAAATCGATCTGTCTAGATTCCAAGTGAATTTTTATTTACTTTTAACAATATCCCCATATATATTTTTCCCATTTTCTCACCCTAAATTGTACGCCCATCCTACTTGAAACTTCAACATCAAGTTCAGTAAATGGAAGAAACATTATCACAAACGTGAAGAATGTTTTATATTTGGAATAGTTTTTTACATATTTTTGAAAATTAAATTTTAAAAATTTAAGAACACCCATTATATGTCACGTGGTTTCCATTTTAGTGAAACAGCTTTTTTGCAAAATAAAATAAACACAAAAACGATACCAAACAAAGAGCTTGTTTTATATTGTTCTTTCCTATTTAGTAAACAAGTCTTAATATTATTCTAAGAGGGAATATTCCTAAATTTAGTTTCAAAAATCAGATAAGATAAAAAAATTACTTTAAAATCTTTAAATGGTATTTAATTTTTTTGTATTTCGTGAAGTTTTTTAACTTTATTCTGATCACACATATTTTTTTTAAAAAAATTTGTTATGAGCAACTAAAAAATTAGACTAAAATGAGAAAAAAATAATAATAACTTACTAAGTTATTCCAGACAGAAGTTGAAAGCACCAATGCATCGAAAGTAACGTTAATCTTCGCCATGAATGAGAGCAATTTTAGCACGTAATCCCGGATCAGTGTTCACAAATTATAGCTTATTATATTACCAAAGCACCTAATATGTTTTTCTTTGAAAGATGGTGGGTCCACCTTATTATATTACCAAATAATGTTTTGATGATGTTTGGCATTACCAAAACTAGTAATTTATATAATATAACTTGTAATAAAAATTGTAACTTATAATTAAATTTAAAAAAAAAAATTATAATTTGTAACAAAAATTATTAGTATTTAAAAAAATTATAATTTATAGTTAAAATTAATAGTAAGAAATTAAAAATCATTACTAGAAACTTTACAAAACATAGAAATGAAACTCATAACCTAAACCTAGCTGCTTAGAGTCAATTGGGCTCAAAGATGCATCTAGACTTAGAAAAGACTAATACATAGAAGATTGCTCAACCGAAATAATTAAGACCTCGCGTCCAAGTCCATACCTAGATGGGCTAAGTTTATTAAAAGCGTACCAAGCCTCATATAAGCTTGCGTGGTCGAATTTAAAATTAAGCATTAATGACAAATTAACTAATTATGTTATTTTTAGATAAATCCAAAATTACGCTCAACTTTCCTAAAATCATGGGCCTAATTTAGCATCTCTTTAAATATGAACTAGGACTGGAACTATCTATGATGATTTCTCAAAGTGATTCTTAATTTTTAATGTAATGAAGACCTAATTCTTCTTAGAAGGCACACACAATATCTTTCTCAAATCTCTATCAAAATACATGCGAAAGTTCCATCTTCAACGAATTCACACTAAAAAAACATAAAATCTCATCACTGCTTATGAAAAACTCAATTCGTAATTACATTTATACTTACAAGTAATCTTTATCCATTTGAATTGAATCTAATCAATGAAGCAATACCAACTATGATTTTATATAAAAAAATACCTTCATTGTAGGAACTAAATTGATACCAACTATATTGTCTAACTAAAAGAGTAAAAGTATCTACAAATCAATTATTTGGCCATTATTTTTGTTAATTAGTTTAAGAGCATCTTTTGGCTATTTGACAAAGTGAAAAGCAAAAATTGAACGATTTAATTGGTTTTCTAAAAATTAATCGAAATTCGTGTAAATTGATTCAGACACTTTGAGTTGTTAAAAAAATTTAATAATAATGACAAAATTATTCTTCTTAAATATTATGAGCAGATGATAATGCTTAAATAATAAATATTACGAGCAAATTATAACGATGTGTCAATTCATGCCAAACGACACTTTTTTATGAAAATAAAAATAAAAAGTAACCGGAATGTTAGGTTGTCAGGAACTAAATTCATACCAACCTTGTAGTCTAACCAAAATAATAAAAGTATCTACGAATTAGTTCTTAGGATTATTTGATCAAAATATAAAAAAAAAATTTATATAAGAGGAAAAAGAAAACCAACTTAAATAGGGCTTTTTGGTTGTTTTCTAATTTTTTTTTTTTTTTTGTTTTTAGTAACTTTTTTTTTAAATTTGACCCTATCAAGTATACTTTTTAAAATACTCTCATTACAAAAAAAAAAACTAAAAAAGCATAAAGTTTAAACTAAAATATAAAAAAAAATTTAAAAACAAAAAAAAAACTCTTAAAAAAATGATTAGATTTTTTAGTCGAATCATAAGGTAAGCCAATAAATCAATTGCTGACCAGACAAAGCATGTTACTGTAATTGAGGGTCCACATTACTAACCCTAGGCCCGTACTCCAACATATAAAATTGAGCTATTATTGCACGTTGAAATATTTTATGTGTTTGTTACAGCTAAATTTAATAGAAAAATATTAATTTATAAATTATAAAATTTTAAATTTTATAAAATAAGAGCAACAAGAGTTTATTTTTTAATCATTTATAGATTCCATTAAAAATTAAAAAATGAATATGATCCAAAATATAAATTATGTTTTTTTTTGTTAAAAAAACTCATGCATAAATATCAAAGAATCTTTTTAATAAATAATTATAATTTTAAAATATTAAATGATCGGGATCATTGAACTTGACTAATCTTGAGAGATAGGCGGACTGGTCAAATTTTGAAATTATTCTTAAATAGTCACTAGTTTAAGTTGTCAATATTAAGAAAAATTGCTCAGCAGTTAATTTAGTATCAAAATTAATCAAGGTACTTACAAATTGACTTTGAACAATTAATTATTAAAAAAATATTAACATTAAGTAAATTTTATTAAATATATTAAAAATTAAAAAATTTGAGTAATTATTCAATAGTCTAAGAACACCATGCATGTGATATTACCTGTATAGTACTTTTATTTAATTATATAATTAAAAATATTTTAAGTAGAACAATGGCCTTCCATCGTTTTGGGTAAATAATAGACAAATGTTGACCGACTTAGTGTGTAATATTTTTTATTTTTTATTTTTTAAAAATATTATATAAGTAATATCCGTAATACCCTGAAAGTAATTAATATTGTTTTTGAAATTTGAACACCATCTATACTTGCACTAACAAGTGGAAAATTTTAACAAAAAATAAATATTATTTTTATTAGTTATTGCTAATTATTAGAATTTTAAATAAGAATTATTTTATAATTTTTATTATCCTTACAAGTTTATACGGGTTATTTAGTACCCTATTCATTACCCTAATAGTTATATAAATAAATATTATTTTGTTGTGAATTAAATATGTTTAACGGTGAAGTTTTAGTAATTAATTCAATTTAATGCCGCTTACTAACCTATTAATTATCAAAAGAAAAACACTGAAAAATTTGTACGTTGGGAGATAAGAGTGTTTTTGAGTTCTAATGAGCTTATATTATTTTTTATTTTTATTTATTATATTTTATGTGTAACTCGTTTTTTTTCTTGTTAGTATATTATTAGTGGATGTAAGGACCAGTTCTTTTTTTTTTTAGGGTCAATTAAAATTCATCACTAGACTTTCGATGAAAAGTAGAAAAGCGTTTTTCTTAAGAAATAATTGAAATTTGATCTTAGTAATGGTTGTTAATGATAATTGAGTGTTGGGTAGTGCACAAGAACAATTGTTATAGGGTGTTCGAGCTAGTCGTGAGGTGTTTGACTTATGATTTGATATTTTTATACATCTTTAGTTCGAGTTTCAACTTAACACTAACTGCTCGAGCGGACTAGTAGCAGAGAGTTGGTGTAAGTGGGATCTACTCGAGCAGACCCCTGTCCGCTCGAGCGAACGATCAGTAGAACAGACTTTAAATTTCGTGTGTTTTGGAATTTTTCCTTCACTTTATCTTCTCCCTCTCTCTCTAAAACCTAAACGGAAACCCTAAAACCCTATTTGGTGGTTCCTTATGTTGGAAGTAAGACTGCCAATATCTTTATTTTTACAAATGATTAAAAAAATTAACTCGACGGATAATCGCCAAAACAAGCTTTAGATAAAAATTTTGATGACGAATGATCAAAATAAAACTCGTGTATCCGAAATTAATTTAGAATAATACTTTTTTACTGGTCGAATTTTCAATTACGATTTGAATTTGAGTTGAAACTCCTGTCAAATCTTCTACTGTATTCCCTTATGCGATTCCCGGATATAGTGTGGACTATGATCCTCTGAGACCTCGTACCGACAAAACCAAGACAGTTTTAGTCTTAGAAGACAAGTTATAAAACTGATTCAGCCTATCCGCATATATATATGGTTACAGTAGGGACCTGGGGAGTAATTATGAGTAAGACTTTCAGTAGAACACAGACACGTATCAGCGGTTTCTGCAATTAGGCAAACCTCATAGCGGTATCTGCAATTATAAAAAACCAACAGCGATTTCTGCAATTTTCATAAAATATTGAATTACAGTTCACACTACTAAATAACTATAATTGCACTCTGACCCATAATTTCAATACCATATAGCATTGAGCTCCTATTATTAAATGTTTACCATTTTTTTCACGTTAAGATTTTCGATACCCGCCAATTAAATTTAATTACAGACAATTTAATTTAATCGGTATCTTGATATTCTTTAAGTCCTTCCGCTTAACTTATTTGACAGCTAGATAATTAAATCTATCTACTGGGTTTGACCCAGTCAAAACTTATAAGTTTTCTTAAGAGGGTATCGTCAATCTCGATCTTTCAGGATGTGAATTCCGTCAATAATTAATATTCGCCATATAAATAATACCGCTATCCTACTCATCGAGAATATAGACCCATATAAAATCGCACCATCTAATGAATCAAAACATCGAATATTAAATATACGTAAATCAATAATTATTTTATGATTAAAATGATAAGCACCATTCATAATAATCTTGGGGTGTGAATTAATTTATATAGTCAGTATAAAATTAATTACCCCAAATGTCCCGTTCAATACACACAAAGTGTACTAGCACAGAGAGTCGGAACAATAGACGACGCTATTATCTGTTTCCTATAACCAAGACAGACTTACTAAAACTCTGTGTTACAGTCATACCGATGGTATGTCCATTTCTATCTAAACTGTAAACATAAAACTTATATTCTGTAAGAACCTAAAATCTGATCTTCTGTGTGCAAACCGTACTCTACATACCAGATTAAATACTATACAGAATATCGGGCATCCATACATAACATTAAAGAAATAATACACATATATTACTCATAAAGATTCTCATAAAATAAAAAATTAATTTTATTAAAAAATAAAATTAAATACTAACAATATGATTTTCAGTATACCAACCCTAACAATCTCCCACTTATACTCAAAATCATGCTGTCATACATCTGACTCCCATGCCCTCTACATGACTATCAAAAGTCTTAGCCGGTAAACTCTTTGTAAATGGATCTGCAAGATTGTCTCATGATGCAAGCTCTATGTCTAATTAAAAATCTGAGTTTATGTACCCTAAAAGTACTAGACTGTCTGCTTGATAAACCAACATATAATTCTTAGTTCTTTTCAAGTACTTGATTATATTCTTTACTGCAATCGAATACTCATACCCTGGATTAGACTGATATCTACTAGCCATGCCAACGGCAAAGTAGATGTCGAGTCTAGTACAAAGCATAACATACATGAGGCTTCTTACTACCGAAGTATAAGGAACCGCATTCATTTTCTCTATCTCATCAGGTGTCTTAAGACACTGATCCTTGCATAGACCGATTCCATGTCTAAAAAAAAAAATTATTTCTTGGAATCCTACATGCTAAAACGAGCAAAGATATCATCGATATATTTTGCTTGGGATAAGCTAAACATCCTTTATTTTTTATCTCGCACAAGCTTGATCTTAAGGATGTGACTAGCTTCTCACAAGTTTTTTCATATCGAACTGCCGAGATAATCATACTTTAACCATAGATAATGCCCTACATCATTTTCGATGCGCAAGATATCGTCTAAATAAAGTACTAGGAAGATCACCACGCTTCCGTCACGCTTCTTGTACACACATGACTCATCTAGACTTTGATCAAAATTATAAGACTTAATGACTTGATCAAACCGAGTGTTTCAAGACCTCGATGACTGCTTAAGTCCATAAATAGATTTTTTAAGCTTACACAACATGTGTTCCTGACCCTTTGTAATGAATCCGTTTAGTTGTATCATATAGATACACTGGTCAAGACTTCCGTTAAGGAAAGCTGGCTTAACGTCTATTTACCAGATTTCGTAATCGAAATGAGCAGCAATGGATAAGAAAATCTAGATAGACTTAAGCATGGCCACCGGTAAAAAGATTTCTTCATAATCAATCCATTCTTTCTGAGTGAATCATTTAGCAACAAGTCTAGCTTTGAAGGTTTCAATCTTCCCGTCTGCTCCTCTCTTCCTCTTGTAGATCTACTTGCATTCAATGAATTTTATCCATTCGGGTGGTTTTATAAGTTTTCAGACCTGATAGGAATACATAGATTCCATCTCTGAATTCATAGTCCTTTGCCAAATATCTGCATTTTTGTCTTAAAGTGCTTCATTATAGTTACAGAACCCGGTATCTAGTTCTACCAGGATCTTGTCAAAAGACTCTCCAAAGAACATATACCAGTCAGGTTGATGAACAACCCTCCCACTACGACGAGGCACTACCTGTGTTTGTGTACTGGCAGTAACACGTTGTGCAGAATCTGAACCCTGTGCATCAGCACCATGTTCTTGATTTGCAACTTTTCCAATAATCCTCCCACTACGATGAGGTAATGAGATATCAGTGACTTGTTCTTCCATTCTACTGGAATTTTCTCTCAATTTTTCCAGAATAATATTGCTTTTGGGCTTATGATTCATAATATAATTCTCTTTCAAGAATCGGGCATTGGTGCTAACAATGACCTTATGATCCTTAAGATTATAAAACAGACCACCATTCGTTCCCTTGGGATACCCGATAAAGAAACAAACTTTTGTCCTCGATTTCAACTTACTCGCGTTCTATTTTAGCACATGTGTTGGACACCCCCAAATTCGAATGTATTTCAGACTAGACTTACGCTCAGTTCACAATTCTGTGGGAGTAGAAGGTACTGACTTAGAAAGTACTAAATTCAGAATGTAAGCCGTTGTCCCTAAAGCGAGTCCCCAAAGTGAATCGAGTAAACCTGAATAACTTATTATGAACCTTACCATTTTCATAAGAGTCATATTCCATCTTTCTGCTACACCATTCTGTTATGGAGTGTCAGGTGCAGTTAACTGGGATGTAATCCCCTCTGATGACAAGTAGTCCTTAAACTCTCCAAAGAGGTATTTTTCACTACAGTCGGATCGTAGTAATTTGATACTTTTACCTAGACGCTTCTCTACTTCTGTCTTGAATTTTTGAAAATTTTCAAAATATTTAGACTTATGGTGCATTAGATAAATGTATCCATACCTTGAGTACTCATCAATGAAATTGACGAAATACTCAAAGCCACCTTTAGCCCGGATTGTCATAGGACGACACACATCAGAATGAACTAGCTTCAACGGTTTATTAGCTCTATAGTCTTTGGTCAAAAATGGCCTCTTGGTCATTTTACCCTCTAAGCAAGATTCACAGACTGGAAGTGCCTCAACTTCTAATGAACTCAGAAGTCCATCTACTACCAGTCTGTTTATCCTTTTTAGATTAATATGACCCAAGTGTAAGTGCTAAAGAAACGTTTGGTTCATTAAAGAAGAAAATTTTCTCTTGTATAGTAATATATATATATATATATATATATATATATATTATTCGTTTCAGTCAGTTACAGTGTATGAGAGATTGGAGTAATAATATAAAAATATTCACTAATGTACCAGAACAGATAACCCATTTATTATCCTTAATAACCACAGGGTTATTAAAATAAATCAAATATCCGTCTTTAGCCAATCCAAAAATAAAAATTAAGTTCCTTCTAATGGCAGGTACATAAAGACAATCTCTCAATATTAAAACTCGATCTCTACCAAAACTAAGAGTGACATCTCCGACTGTAACTGCTATTACCATTGTATTATTGTCCATATGCAGGTAAATCTTTCCGTCACTAAGTTATCGAATTTTCTGGAACCCCTATAATGAATTACAGACATGATTAGTGACTTCCGTATTTACACATCAGGTATCGATAGATAATACCGCTAAACATATTTTTACAACCAGTGAATAGAAATTACCCTATTTATTCAACCTTCTGAGAAAATACTAGACATAACTTTTTCTAGTGCCGGGTCTGATTGCAGGGAAAACATTTACCTTTCGACATTTTCACACCAGTCCACAACCCACTAACTACTCTCAAAATCGTGTCTTCTTGTTTCTGAAACTTTTTTTTTTCATGCCTTTCGGTTCAGATGAAGAATTTTTTTCAGAAACAAACACATTTCCTAGTATTAAAGGAATACCATTTGTAGTTAAAGCTATATCCAATATACATTTTTAGCCAACAAAATTCAGTCCTATTAGTTTGTTTTCTTTGAGTATTAAAGCGAGTTGGTTGAAAGCTATTTTAATCCTAAGAATCACATAATTAAAAAAATCGTTAATTATGATGAGAAAAATTTTAAATTTATTTTAATTTGGTCTCCTCAACCATTTTAAAATTAATTCGCTAACAGCCTGGTAACCTGAGAATAGTATGCATCGATGGGAGGACGTCTACTATCCTTCATAAGACCAGACATGCCAATTCTTTTTAATTATACTATCTAGGCAACTGACCATACCAAGTAAAATTAAATAGCTGATATAGTTTCGGTCTAGTATATAATAGTAGTGACTCATATGGAGAGGATACTATTATATACAGTTAAGTATTAACTATGACCTACTCCCAAATTAATCACTTCGCATTAAACCCTTCAAAAGGAGAAGTGATCCACACTAACAATTATCCAGAATTATCCCAAAAGAAGATTTGTATTGACGATACCGCAATTAATCTGTCCGATTGGGAGGAAGGTCTTACTGCCAACACGCAAGATTTAATTACATCGCTTACAAACTGGTGATGGAGACCACGGAATTTATCTGTAAATAAATTCTCTCTCCCATTTAAATTTTTAAAAAATTTTTTAGGGTTACAAAAATTCGTTTAATTAAGATAAATTTATTAATTTTGAAAGCCACACGATCTGAAAGAATTAAACATCTTTTTGTCTACACGATTCTAAAGATTCTGATTAATCAAACTATCTTTTCGTGTTTAAATGCGTAACAAATAAAA
>JAOTRH010030800.1:0-21096 GCA_034768845.1 Heliamphora exappendiculata | reverse complement strand
CTACAACACCCTCGGTAGGCGGCGAATCATTCTTAAGGAAACTGCGATTGCAGGACTCGGTTTGCAAATTCTTTTTTTATTATTCATGTTATTTCATTCTCTGTAAATTTCAATTTATTGTAAATTGTTGAAAGTCTAATAAAGATGTATTTTCTAGATCCCCGAGCATGTATTTTATGTCGGCGTTTAAAATTCTCCCAACAGTGTTTGGTTAAATTTAATGATTTTATTAATTTTCTATCCAGACACATACTATATCCTACTCCATTAATTAAGGATAATATAAATACTTTAAAATATTTTAATTCTCATCAAATAATGTGCGAATCTATAATCTTAATCTTACAATATTGGGAATTCATCAAATCCATAAAAGAACTATATTCAAAGACTATGTCGGAAATGTTATTTGAAAGGAGCTAAGGTGAGTAGCAAATTTCTCACTCTACACACACACATAGTATGTCCCTGCTTGGGCAAAAAATTTTAACTTTTGTTTTTTTTTTGTTTTTTATAATTTTTTTTCATCTTTTGACTATAATTTTTTAATTTTTTGAATTGTCTAGATGAAATAATAAAAAAAGTAAAATATTTTGATCGAAAAATTTAAAAAAATAAAAAACATAAAATTTGGCATATTAGCTTATTTTTGTTTATTTTTCTCTTTTCTAAATATTTTTAAATATTTTGATAACAAATTTACCTTTTCAGCTCACCTCGATAAGAGCAATCGAAAAATATAATAGTTTAATTTTACGATGACAAAAATTTACTAAAAATAAAAATAATCTAAATAAAATAAGTAGATAAGCAAAAATAATAATATATTGTATGAATAACTATTTTTAATAATATTTCTCTTTCATGGTATGAAATCAAATGCTAAAAGAATATAGGAAATAATTGAAGGTCATGCCACTTAATGTAAGAATACTCATAAAATACAGGGTCAATAAAAGAATTTTTTTTATAAAAAAAATAGAAGACTATTTTATTTACATTATAAAAATGCTCAAAAATTACAAGGGTAATAGAAAATTTTCAAGACTTGGTATGGAGCCCTTGGGCCCTTTGGGCCCCAAGGCCCGAGAAAATAGTTTAGGTGTGCTGCCTTGCCTATTTTTATTTTTGTATTTGATGATTTGGATAATCAGGCCGAGATAGATTATTGATTTTTTCTAACTTATATTTTTTAGGGTATTATTAAAAAATAAATTATTTAGTCAAGGTTTACCAAATATTTGAAATATTAATTTTTTTATATGGATGCCTAATCAATTTTATTTAGAACAATTATCACTCTGGCATTAATCGCCATATTTAAAAATTGTAAACACATGTTTTTGATGATATTTAATATCAAATTGGTAATAAGTTAAAATTGGATAATTTAAATACCCCATTGATACAATTAAATTTTTTTTTTATTTTTTCTAATTTCTTGTGATGAAAAAAATTTAAAAAGTATGTTTGTTTGGCTAAAAGTTGAAAATTCACCAAAAACCAAAAAAAAAAGTCACAAAAAATTCAAAAAAATAAGTTATGTTGGCCTTTTTGTCTTATTTGATTTTTTAAATATTTTGTTAAAAAAATTATTTCTTTAATTCCTCACGTTGAGAGAAATTTTAAAAATACACACATTTAAAATAATCCTGAAAAAATTACTAAAATAAAAAAGTTATATAAAAAAACTAAACCAAACGCACGCTAAACCAGGAGCCTTCTATCCCAAATGAGGCTTCGTCATGTTGTGTCACCCCATCCATCACTTGCCGTCGAAGTCGCAAGTAGCCGCGCCGCCGCAGCTTGGGTCATTTTCCAACCCCCAACTTTCCGGCATCCTTAATCTCCGGCCAAGCATTCAATTTTCATAATGTACCTTCCAAGCAGCGGAAATATAACTAAATTTATTATTAGGATATATTAAAAAGTTAAACTCAAATGACGTAGAATACGGATAATTTTGTTTTTAAATTTTATAATTTTAAAATATGGGATGATGTAATATTTTAAAATTTAATAAGAATAATTACACTTACCTCTCTCCTGATGTTTAAGTTTATTACAGGGACCTCCTCTGTGGTCTCTGAAATTACACTAACCTTCTTGAGATTTAATTTTAACATCAATTGGACCCAAACAGTTAAAATTTTTGTTAAAATTTAACGAAAATCGTCTATCTCACCCCAAAACTACCTTTTTCATTCCAAAATTACTCTTCAAACTACATTTTCCTCCTAAAACTATCACTCTTACCTCAAAACTACTTTTCCCAAAATCACAATTCTGTTGAAATTTGGAGTGAAAAATGACGATTTTGAGGGAGAAAGGTGATTTGAATGGTGATTTTTGGGTGAAAATGTGGTTTTAGGGTGGGATGGGTGATTTTCGTTAAATTTCAACGAAAATTTTAACATTTTGGGTGCAATTGATGTTAAAATTAAATTTCATTACAGGTTAATATAATTTCAGATACCACATGAGTGGTCTTTGTAATAAGCTTAAATCTCATGAAAAGTAAGTGTAATTATTCTAATTTAATATAAAAATCACGTTTAGTTAAAAAATTGTGTAAATATTAGGATAAAAAACACATTTAGTTAAATAGGTTGTCTTAGTGTTAAAAAAAATTCTAGCATGGACAAGATATGACATAATATAAACAAGACGTAACACGCACACCCATAATTAAAAATAAATGATTAATTATTAATTAATAAAAAAAATAGTTTTGAATAAAATTAGAAAAAGCTAATATTTGTGAATGACTCCATTGCTTGCAAGTATAAGAAAATCCGACAATTCCTTCCCTTGCACTACAAGGCGAACATGCAAAGCAGCATTCTTCTTCTCCTTCTTCTTCTTCTTCTTCTTCTTCGGAGCGAAAGCAACAGAATATATGTATCAGTTTTTAAAGGGTTTTCTTTCATTTCTTCAAGTTCCTTTCCCGCCCACTATATATAAAGAGACTTATTGAGCTGCTAAATTAACCTAAAAACTTAATTTGTCTGAAGCTCTGGGAATTGAAAGAGGTATATGTTTGTCTTCAAACCCAGAATAATTAATTCATTTCTGATAGGTTTCTCTTCTCTAATATTAATCCTTGCAGCTTTATTTTCTGTACTTACTTATTTTTAAATCTTGTTCCTTGCAGTTTGAAAATTTTGCATTTTGCAACTGGAAAATGAAGACAACAAATAGTGTTCGGATCAAAAAATTGTTTTCATGGAAAAAGGGTAATCTTCTTCTTCTTCTTCTTCTTTTTCTTTGGATTTTGAGGTGTTTTTTCTGGCTATTCCAAATTATTTCCTCTCCCCTAATACAAAAGGACATGTTTGGAATAATAGCTTATTTGCTTGTTTTATTTTGTTTATTTTGTTATAATTGAACTTTTTTTCATTATTTATTCATACTATTATATTTTATGGACGATATGAAAAAAGAAAGTCTTGATCAAAAAAATAAAATAAAATAAACAAAAATAAGTTAATAAGTCTGATTTTATTATTGTTAATTTTCGTATTTAGTAAATCTTTTTATTGTTTGATAAAAAAGTTACTTTTTAAGCTTTTACTCATGGAAACTATTCAAATAAGCAAACAAATTTGGTCCAAAAAATTAAAAGAATAGAAAAAGCAAGAATAAGTAAAAATTATGCTAATTAGCCCAAAGAATGCCAAAGTTATATATGTACCACGATTGTATCTTGTATATAACTAGTAATTAGTTGTGCGCCTAATGGCACTTTAAATATATAATCTCACTGCAATTTTCAAAGATCACTAATAATTTTGATTAGGCTTATTCTTAATTTTAATATAATCTAAAAAATTATACAAAATTAACTATATATGAGAAATACAGAGAAAAAAAAATAAGTTTAAAATGGAGAGAGAGAGAGAGGTGGGGGAGGGGGAATTTTTTTATTTTTTATTTTTTATTTTTTTTGATAGGAATAAAACTCATCAAAGATACATAGCATCCCTTGTTCCATCACGACCCTTCTCCCATCTAATATAATGTTTTTGGGTAGAATCCACTGTTGATAATAGACTTCCAATGACATGCTGCCCAATAGGTTTACAACCACTATAATTATCTCTTATTTTAGTTAATATTTGACATTTTTGTAAACAGTATAATTAACCGTGTCTAAAATTATTTTTAAATATAATCAAATTATAAAATTAATTTTAAATAATAAATAAATTTTAAATTATTAAGAGAGACATTTTAAATATTTTTATTGCTCGCTCTTAATTTAAAATCAAAAGTAATGACAAAGGTATATGTAAATTTAAAAATCTACAAAATTAACTATTTTTCTCTAGACATCATGAATGCATATATATTAAAAATATTTTCTTTTCAAAAAAATAAAGATAAAAGTTGGATTCAAAATAAAGAGAAAAAATTTTAGATTTTAAATAAAAAAAATTAAATTTTAAATAAAGAGAGAGTAGTGCTAGTTAGTGAGAGAAAAAAAAAAAAAAGAATGAAATGCCATATAGGACACATATGGTATCAACATAGCATTATTCCTTGTAAAATAGATTGTTGACACTCTATCGTTATTGAATCAATGGAAGTCATTTTCCTTTTAGTAGTAACATTCACTTATTAATATTTAACAACTTATTATTGTGTCTGAACCTTGAAAGCTTAGGCGTCTTTTGACAAATGATATTGTTTCATTGATATTTATCCATTAAATTTCCTTATTTAATACTTTCGAAATATCATATGGTAATTCTAATTGATGTTCTTAAATAATATAGTGGTCACAAATTTTAGGTAAAGATAATTACTCATTTTTATTAGGTGATAATGAGATAAAATGTGACCAAATTATATGAATTACGAGAAGGGGACCTGCTATGAGTTGGGTAGGGTGTTGTGAGTTGCGTTTATATTTTAATTAAAATTTTATAATTTAATTAGAATAGTTTATTATTTTAACATAATCGTGTAGGTAGTTATAAAAAATCAAGTTAATCGAAAATTATTACTCATATGATTAAAGCATATTTATTTTCAAATAAAATAATCGATTTATTGAATTTCAAGAATAAAATGTAAGATAAATGTGCACTGATCATGTAACTACTATTGTCTGATTGACCTAGTTTTTTATATAAATTAAATATTCATCAAATATAAAATAATAAACGATCTTAATTAAATTATAAAATTCAAATTAAGATACAAATTAGCTATGAGTTGGATCACAACACTATCTCCATCTCCAAATTACGATTATTTATTTGTTGAGAATATCATATAGCATCACCTAGATCTGAAAATACTTAATAATTTGCGGCTTGTGAGACATTAGTAGGATTTCCAATGTATTTCATGCATGTTGGTTAGATTACAATGGCGTTTGCTGGAAGATCAACTGATCTGAATAATGGTGGATTTCTTCTTCTTCTTTTTTCTTGTGAAATGACAGTGGCAATGTCTGTTCATTTTTGTTTTGTTTTTTAAAAGATGAGACTTTTTGGCACAAATTTTGAAGATCTTAATTCATATCTTATGAAGTAATTTTAAAATTATTATTATTTTTAATTTAAAGTAATTAATTGATACTTGTTATTTATGCAGAATTTTGGTCAGCCGTAAAATTAAATCAAATAATAGTTTAAATAAACTTGTTTAAAAATTTTGACTACATGGGAACTGCCATGGGCTGGGCCGGACCTATATGGGTTCTCTGTCACGGGTTTATCATGAATGATTGCGGGGTGTTTGGCAAAATTTTTGCAATCAATTTTAATTTTTTGATATTAATTTTAATAATAAATTATAATTTTTTCTAAATACTCATAATTTATGTTACAAGTTATAATTTTTTTTTTAGTTACAAGCTAATACATTTACCAAACACTCACAACTTCTACTATAAGTTATAATTTAAATGTTATTAGTTTCAACAATTCCAAACACCTAGGGCCCGGCCCGTTTGATAACGTTTAAAGTTTTCTATTTTTTGTTTACGAAAAACAAAAAACATGTTTTTGTTTTTGTTTATAAAAAAAACAAAAACAAAAATGTGTTTGGTAACATAAATGTTTGAAAAATAGTATTTAAGGTTACGGATGAATCCAATTAAAATTTGTTTACAAAAATAAGTAAAAATACAATTTTTTTGTTTCTTAAAATTTTATAAAATTTTAAAACTGTTTACAGTTTTTTGAAAACAAAAATAATTACTAAATATGTTTTCGTTTACAATTTATGAGAAATTTAAAAATAAAAACAAAAAACAAAAAATATAAACGATACTAAACGGCACATAGACATTACCAAACGAGCTCTTATTAAACATGTTTTCGTTTATAATTTACGAAAAAAACAAAAATAAAAATATAAAATATAAAATAAAAACATTACCAAATAATACCTAAATAAATACTTATAAAGTATTAATTTTAGCAATGCCAAATATCACCAATGAGGCGGTGGGCTCATGAAATTTGAAAATAATGTTTGAATGAGGAAGGAATGGAGTCACATGGGCACAGCCGAAAGTTAAATTAGTTTACACGTGCATGTGTATGGTGTACCTTACCCTGGTGTACCTTACCCTGGTGTACCTTACCCCCCCTCTTGTCTAATTAAAAAGCAACCAGAGTAGTTGAAATAGAGTTGAAAAACTTTCAATGAGGTTGTTGGCCTTAGTTTCAATTGGGTTGGGCTGTGATTTTTTTTTTTCAAAATGTCATTGAACATGGCACAGTAATGGAACCCATAATAACAGTCCATGGTCCCACCTAGAGATCAAAGCTTGTGGGTCATCATCATATCATTACCTAGGAAAATTATTAGATACTCCCATAGTATCACATGGGAGTATTATTTAGGACAATATTAGGTAATATTTTTTTATAAATAAATAATTATAATTTATATAATATAGATTATTTTTTATTTTTTAATTATCCAACAAATATAAGTTATAGTACTTCTAATATAAAATTTGTTATCACTATATTAGATAAAAATATAGCATACATTTGCTATATAAAATTTCAAAAACACCGAATAATTACTACATTACCTTACTCATCATTAGCACCAATGCTGCAAATTAATTTGCTTTAATGCATTAAATGTCCATAGGTCACTTTTGGAGATTTTTGTGTTTCCATAGTCTTATATTCTTGAGTAATTTTCAACTTTTTGTGTCTTCCAATTGACTGACAATGGAGATATTTGTCTAAGTTTTTAGAATTAAATTTTTATTTTTTATTATTAATTTTAATAATAAATTATAATTTTTTAACTATTCATATTTTTTAATACAAATTATAATTAAATTTTTTTTTATTTTAACTACAAACTAACATATTTATTAAATATTTACAATTTCTGGTCTATAAGCAATTAGTTCACAATGCTAAATGCCCACAATAGTTTTTGGGATAGAAGGTTATTAACTTTTTATGTATTTGCCTTTTTGTTTTTTATTTAATGAGCAAACTATGATTAAGACATCTTAAATGTTTAAGAAACTTAAATTTATTGATTTCTAAAGATATATTTATGCACTGACCTGATTAATGGGAAAGAAAAATTTTTAACCAATTTTATTGTATCATATCTAACTTAGTCTATAATTTTGAGCTTTTATATAAATATAAGTGTATGCAGCCGTTAAAGTTTATTACGTGTAATTGTTACGATTATAATCGACTCCTTATTTTATCTTTTTTATAATAATTCTTTTGCTAATCTTTGCTTGTAAATATGGCTTACAAGCTGAAGTACTTAAATTTTTTGTGTATAATATATAATTGATTTGTTATTTACTTTCGTTATAACAATTAGTATTATTGTGATACTAATTTTATATCAATATGTGATAAAAATTATATCTTATATATAAAAAAATTTATAAGTTATTATTAATAACTTGAGTTTTAATATTTTGAACTATGTTATTATATATTTTATTTAAATTATTAGTTCAGTAATCCTCTTAAATTATTACAATTATTAAATAAAATTACAAATAATTATAAAAAAATTTATAGCGTAAAAAATTCGTACATTATTACTATTAACTTAAGTTTAATCATTTTGAACTGTATTGTTATACACTTTACTCAAATTATTATGTCAATAATTTCTTTAGACTGTTATAATTATTAAATATAACTACAGAAAACTATAAAAAGGAAAAAAAAACTATAAAAAGGAAAAATTACAACATAAAAAGAAACAAAAGGCACAAAGAATTGGTTGTTGCAATTAAGTAATGAAGCGCAATCTCATTTGTTTTTTGGGGTTATTCTGCAGTGGCCCGATCCGATACCTCAACCCGTACAACCGATTTGGATGTTCGAGAAGAATATGCTAATGCCTTCCGCACCGAATCATATCTTGAGTTCTGGACACGTGTCCTTGCTCTGACTAGTGCAGAATCCGCCACCGCCGGTTGTAAAAATGTCGGGGTAGGATCTACTACAGCGGATCGGCTCCCATCCTATCGGCTCTTTGCGGAGCATCTCCTGGATCCGGATCAGCCCACCGTTACCCGGGTTCTTGCTTCCGCCGAAAACCGCCCGGAAAACCATTCCTTGTTATCTGACTATTTCTCAGAAACAGCCGGTGCTTCTGTCCTTTGCGGCCTTCTTCTAAAGGATATCGACCGTACACGTGCCAAGTTTCGCTCCCTGAAAACCACCATCGAAGCCCTTGAAACTGCCCGATTATCACTGGCAAACCACTTTCCCATCATATTGACCCGATTAACTGAATTATCCAACTTCTTTAACCCATTCGCCTTAACGGCTTCATCTCCGCTCCGATTCCGAGCTGTACAAGCTGGCTGTACAAGATTACTCAGACGACTCGAGTCAAGGCGCGACAAGGCTAGAGCCAAATTGCAGCTGATAAACAAGATAAAGCTCAGCTCGGCGATTTTTCTCGTGGCTCTCACGGTTTCAGTGACAGCAATTGTTGCGGCTCATGCTTTAGCCATGTTGGTGGCTGCGCCGGGTCTTATAGCTGCTTCGATTGAACTGGCTTCGACCGGGAAGCTAGCTAGGTTATCAGCTCAGCTCGATGCAGCCGCCAAAGGTACGTACACACTGAATAAGGACTTGGATACGATAAGCCGGCTGGTGGCTCGGGCAAATGATGAGCTAGAGCATATGCGAACTATGGTCAGGTTTTGGCTTGAGCGGGGAGAGGAGCGGCTCCAGGCCAGCGCAGAAGTGGCGCGCCAGCTGAAGAAGAATAACTCGAGCTTTAGCCAGCAGCTTGACGAGCTAGAGGAGCATCTGTATTTGTGCTTCATGACCATCAACAGAGCCAGAAGCCTTGTGATGAAAGAATTTCTGGATCCGGGTCAACCCAACCGGGCACCCGATTTGTTGCCAATGTAATTCACTAATTTACCATTTCGGCCAGGGATTATGGTCTCGTTTGGCTCTTTTTTAAAACCAATTTTATTTTTTTAATTCAAGTTGTAAAAAAAAAATCAATTGCAAAATTACAAATTAAGAAATCTAATTTCAATGCCAAATTACCAAACGAAGCCCATATATGTCACTCTTCTCCAATGTGGAACGGTGGCCTTCATTGGTAATTTTAATTTTTTTAATAAAGAAAATAAAAAATGAAAATCGTTTACCTTAATCAAAAAATAAAATTAAAAAAATTAAAAATTTGAATTAATACCCATGCAAAAAAATTATACTTTTTATATATTTCAAATTATTTCTAATATTTATGAATTAAGCAATCTCGTTATCTTAAATGGAACAGCTAAAAAGTAAAACAGCCTTTCCAAACGAGGATTTTTTTACCCATTAATTGACCCAGCTGAATTTGTGAAACTCACTTGTCTTCACTCCTTGTCAATATAATTTTTGGAGTGATGACAAGTAAATATAATTTTACTTTTTTTAATTAAGAAAGTAAATAAAATTTTTTTTTTAAAATAATATAAAAAATCTGGAATCTTCATCCTTCATTTTTGGTGTAGGGAAAGAGCTGGTATGTGAAGAGGAATACACAGAAGTTTTCAAAAAAAAAAAAAAAAAGAATACACAGAAATTGCTGATTGTTTGTCAAACAAGAACAACTTATTGACAATTAATTTAATAGTTAGTTTTTTTTTGTTGGTATTTTAGTCAAGAAAATTATTTAGATTAAAATCAAATTATTTAGTAAAATAGCTATTAAACTGACTTATTGAAGTTAGCTGATAAGATAAAAAGTGAGTTTTTTACTTTTTTGTTCAAATTGAGCAATATTATTTTTCTATATAGTTAATTACAATGATTACATATAATTGCATCGGTAGTAAATAATTATAAAGCTGGGTTGTTATTGAATTAGTTTTTTGTTTTAATTTTTAAATTTTTTTGCTTTTTGCCTTTTTGCCGACAATATTAATTTTTTTTTAGCTTGTTGACAAAAAAAAATAGAAAGCCAAGTTGATAATCAGGATATTAACTGTCATTAATGATCGTTATTATTGCAACGCTAAATGAACTTTGGAATATTTTAAAATTTTATGTTTTAATTTAATTTTTTAAATTTTTTATCAAACAAGCAATGTTAATTTTTTATTTTTTAATTTTTTTTTTGCTAAAAAAGCCAAAAGCCCAAGTTGCCAATGAGGCTCTTGACTTTGTCATTAATGATCATTATCATTGCAACGCCAAATGGACCTGGCTTGCTTTCAAGTAATGAGCTCCTTAAATGTTTCTGTTTGTCGCAGCATTTTTAATATTTTAACTAAAAAAATTATTCCTCTAATTCTTCGAGGAATATAAAAAATACACAAAATTCAATTAAATTTGAAAAAAAAAATCAATAAATACGAGAGAAAAGTTGGCATAGCATCTTATCCAATAAATTTCATTTTCTTTGATTCTTTGTTATTGAAGTTTGATCGTTGTCAATTCACAAAATATTGAATTTCAATTTATGCTACAAATTAAAATTAACACATGTCGATGTGTCAATACACATTGTGGGGCTATTTTCTATCAGCAAAATCTCTAGAGGGCAGGCAAGTTCGGGGATATGGTTTGATGACTTTGATTGACTAATGGAATAATTTTTTGTCTCCAAAATTATATGTATCTCTATTTGATTAAGGTATTGATAGTCGTTGAATAATATGAAGATTTTGAGATATAAAAAATTCGAAACATATTCATTAGTCAATGCATTAGAACAAAAAAATATGTAATATCTGAGATTGACGCATCGATAGTAATAATATGTACATATGTTATTAGTTAAATAATGCCAAACACTCAAAATAATTCCTTAGACTTATACAGTATTACTGAACTTGCTCCATAGTACTTATGATCATTGGATTTTAGTTTGAATAGCATTTATTCGCAAGTTTACAAATATCTTCAATATTAAAATATTTATAATCATTCCAAAGATCTAAAACAGAACTAAGAACAATCAATTCTATCACATGCTCCTTAAATCAACTATTCAATTCTTATAATTGAATATCACATGTGACTATAAAAATATCCACCCAAAAATGATGCTTAAAGAAAATATGATATCTACGAGCACAACTTCTACCAAATATGTAATGAACATTCATATCGAGAATATCTATCTCATACTTTTCAGAAAACAATTTAACTTTCTTCAATAAAGAAAACCATCCATCTGCTTTATATTTTGTCAGAAATACATTTGTCATAAAGACTAGCCCTAAAAAAGTCTTAATTTTAACATTTAACATCTCCTTAAAAAAAATCCTTAAAAAGTCATAATTTTTCTCACAAATAGAAGGTAGAGACCCGTGGATGGAACTGAAACAGAGACAGAGAGAGTTTGAGAGAGAGAACAATAGAAGAGGAGGACATAACTTTCAGAATGCCGATGCGCCGTGAGCCGTGAGCCGCGACTGCTTTGGTGAGCGCCGTGGCCCGTGAGCATGAGCACCGATGCCGTGGTGATTGGTGGTGACTGGTGAGACCAGTAACTTTTGGGAGATGAAGGAAGAGTAATTTGTTTCTAATGCTTTGCTTCCATTGCTTCAGGATTGGGATTTTAATTATTCAAATGAAACGAGGGTTGTGAGTCTTGTGACTTGTTTGGATAGTGGTTAATTAATTAATTATTTTCTTTTATCAATAACTTAGGATTGAGTAAGAATATTTTAATACTTTTTTTCTTTTAATTAATAAGTAAAAAAACAAAAGTGAAAATACTTTTAATATTTTTTTAAGGGGTGGATATTAAATTTTTTTTTAAAATCTTAGAGAGACAAACCTATATAATTTTTAAATTTTCAAAAAAAAAATTTTAGAAAGGCAAATTTATATAATTTTTACAAAATTAAAAATAATACTACTATAATAATTTAAAAAATTCAAAATTTAAGAGTAGGGACTGCGCCCATTCATCCCCTCGGTCCGTCCTTGGTTGTTTGATTGCTCTTCTTTGATCTTTGCTTGCAAATATTATCCAAATTATCGATTTATCAAAATTCGATTTATCAGTATGTTTCTTCTTTTCCCTTCTAAGTCAACCAAACAAGAAATAATTAATTTTTTTTACTACTATATAAAGAACCCAAAAGAAAGCTTGCAAAGATCAGCCATGGCAGCCTCCTAATTGTTCAGATCTGGCCAATTCTTAATTCTTATCTTTCTTTCACTCTCCGGAAAAAGTTTCTTTAAAAGCTTCAGGTTTCAAAATTCGTTTATCGGGCTCGTCTTCAGCTATTTTCTAGTAGATAGATATATATTTATTTATAAGTAGCAGTTAAAAAAAAAAACCTCCAGGTGATAGGGAGTGGCAAAATTGAAAAATTAGCAATAAATTATATATAATTTCACTTTTTTCATTATATCAATGACCAAAAGAAAACAAAGGAAAATATGTATATATTGTTAGATAAAGTAAAAAAAAATCAGTGTCATTTTAAAAAATAGATAAAATATATTTATTTTTATTAAAAATCTCATAGGAGGTCAGTATAATTTACCATAATCAAATTTATAATAAACCTAATACTGACAATTTGGCTACACAATTAATCCTATGAATTTAATCATTTAACTAAACATGTTCCTAGGATTTAGGCACAGTAATTACTTGATCTATGTGAGATATGGGGACTGTATGTATTCGGAAGATTAGTCAAGACAAAGCGTTGGGCATCCTCGTATGCAAAAAAAAAATATTTAAAAAAAGATTAGTCATGTATATCTACTAAATCCGATTTAATTTTAATTTCATGGTTGATATGAGCCTAATCTAGTTTTTAAGTTTGATTATAGTCTATATAAAAGTTGTTTTTTCTCTATATTTGTGTAATAGAAAATTTCATAATTTACTCCCATATTAACTTTGCTAATGTTATATTGGATTTTTATTTGGACACTTGTTTGGGGGGTCATGGGCTTGAATTGAATAATTGTGGTTACAAATTCTATTCTTGAAGGATGCATGAATGATGCTCTGTCTTTAGTTCAACAGTATGTTTTTCTTTTTTCATATATAGCTTTAATGAAAATTGCAAAAATAAAACAAATAACTAAATTATACTATTGTGATAAAATATTAAAAATAAAACTTCATTATCTAAATATATAAATGATTCAATTAAATCATATAGGTCCTCCTTGTGATATCTACAAATTCAAGGTTTTTAGACATTTTATCTTCTTTTTTTTTTTTTGAAAAAAGAAAAATAAGTTAGATTGTTTGGGATAATGTAATTTTTTGATAATTAAGATGGTTTGGGATAACTTTTAACTTTTTTTTTAATTAAAATATTTAATATATTCTTAATTTTTTGATTACATTGGGAAAATAAATCATTTGTAATAATGTCTTATTTGTATATTCTATTTTATTTATTTTCATTGTTAGAGATTCTTTTATCGTTTGGTTAAACTATTATATTTTTTTGATTCTTCGTATCGAGATCAACTAGAGAGTAAATTCTTTCTGTCACAATAATACGCCCAAAAATGAAAAATTATTTGGAAATGACAAAAGTTCGTTCAAAAAATTCAAATAAATTAAATTTTATATTATTTACTTTAATTTTTTGTGAACTATTTTTTAAACGTATTATGTCTTACTTATTTTTGCCTTTTGAAATGGGGCCATTAATTTATTGGCTTATTATGTCTTACTTATTTTTGTCTTTTGGTAAATATTTTTATTCATTTAATTAAATAAAACACTTTTCAAAATCTTCTAGTTGTGACCATCTAAAAAAAAAAATTTACCAAAAAAAAATAAAAAAATATTAAAATAAATCAAAATAAAGCTATGACAATATATATTTCTTTTTATCTTGTAGTAAAAAATTCGACCTTTCTGTTTCTTTAAAAATAATAATAACCCAAATAATAATTAAAAAAATTAACCCAAATCAAGCATTTAAACCCATTGTAAAATAATTTTTAATTTCATTATTTTTTTTGGCCCGCACCAATTACATGGTAGTTTTATTTGGTAGGCTACTGATCTCAGCATCAAATCATTGCTTAGTGTCAGTTGTACAATAATACTTAATTTCTGCTGGGATCATCTGATACCGACTCGCAAAACTGGACGTAGAGAGCCTGCTGGGTCTAAAAAAAGTAGCATACCCTATATCTTATTTTGTGTGTTTTTTAAATTAAATTTTATTATTCAATCTATTCATTAAGTATAACTTGTTTAGTAATTTTAAATTTATTTAATATTTTTAATTAACTAATTGAGTAATATTTTTTTAATAATATTTTATTTTAAATTATAATATTTATTTATTTATTTATAAAATAATATTAAGAGATTTTATTCAATCACTTAGTTATAGGTATCGAATGAATCTAAATTATTACATAAATACTAAATTCCACAAATTTTACATAATAAATGAATTAAATTATAAAAATTTATTCAAAAAATAAATTAAATAAAACGCCCCGTTCGCATAAAAAAAAAACGCCCCACTCACATAAAACTCCATCTACATGGTTTTTATTTTTTTTATTTTTTCATTTCAGAAACCCGAAATACCCAACAACCCAATTTATTGTATTTGGTCAAAATCTCTTTCACTATTTTGGTAATTTTGGAAAATGGGTTTAACCTGCCAGCCTAATTTGTCAATTTCTGTCTTATTCAATGTCAATTTCTTAGCTCTGTTTCGACTTATTAATTTCCTAACTTATTTTTATTTATTTATTTGTTTATTTTTGTTATTTTAATTTTTTTATATTTTAATCATAATTTTTTATTTTTTTGGCCCATCTCAAGAGAATAGTCTAAAAAGTATAATAGTTTGACTAAATAATAAAAAAAAATTTACTTAAGACGAAAAATTTACGATAATAAATAAATCAATAAGTCAAAAAGTTAAATTCACCCATTCATTACCAATAATTATAATTTTATCTTAAAATTATTATATTTTATCTATATGCATTTTTTGTTTTAACTTTTTGAAATGTTTAATCAATTGTTTGTACCAAACTAAACTAAATTAAACTAAATCTTTGTTTTAAGTAATTGGGGTTGGCTGTACGAATTTTTTTACGCTATTTTACTTTACTAAAAGTCACGTAAATTTATTAAATTCATATTCACAGATATCTGACGAATTTTTTTACGTGCTGGTTGGAAGCTACGTAATGCACAATTGTCTTTATTTCTTCAGACTTAGATCCGACTGTATAACAGATAATATTTCAAGTACTATACAGGCGGAGTTAATCAATTGCTTGAGTTTTGTATAATTTTATTTTATAATAAACGTAATTTGTATTTTATATTATTACAGAATTTTGAGTTAGGTTTCATTGAGGCATTTTATATTTTAATAAGTTGCAAGTTAGAATGATGTAACAATAAGTTTTATATAAAAAAATTTATATTTAACACGTCAAATAAAAAATTAACTTAAAATAACAGTAGTAATTCAATAATAATAATATAATTAAATATCTCTAACAATATTATTTACATTGTATGCTTGTTAAAAAAAACATTTACAACATATAATTAAAGTTGTAATTAAAATCAAGGATGGACCCAGGGAGGACAAGTGGTGCGGTTGCCATCCCTACAATTTTAAAATATTCTCTTATTATATTAGTATAATCTTTTAATCATCTCTAAATTATATAGGCTCGCCATCTCTAGATTTTAGTAAAAAATGACTAATACCCATAAAATTTGCATACTATAAATTTTGTATCGAAATTACTTAACGATCAGAAAAGAAATTAATTAAACCAAGTTGTTATAAAAATAAAATAAGCTTATCCAACCTCTTCTTTTTTTTTTTTTTATCCAATATTCTTCTTTGACTCTATTCTAAATTTTGAAATTGTCATCCCATCACTATGTCGCCATTGCTCTTCATATGTTGTTGCTATACATCATTGCTACAAATCCTCATGCATCATTATTGTAGCGATACATTTTTTTGTACAAAGACAACATCGCTTGTTATGTTTCCTAATGATCAATTTTCAATTGTTTCATAAATGAGATGTTTCTAATCATTCTATACGTTTTTCAATTACGTAAAAAAAAGATACTTTTGTATCTATTTTCGGAATGTATTCATGTATTTTATTCTTTTTTTTAAATTTCTTTGCACATTAACCTAATTCTAAATAAAAATTGTGTTAATGGATGTAACAAGTTTATTGGTTTGTTTCCGTTGTGAATATAAAAAAAAAATATTTATTTATATATATTTTTGTTAGAATTAAAATACCAATCTCCGAATGCGAACAGCAGCAAAATCATGCACAAAAGTATAAAATAATTAACACTGAGAATTTACATAATTCGGCTCACACCGTCTACATCCACGAGCGAAATAAAAAAAATTTTATTATGTCAAATGTGAAAAAGTACAGTACCCGTCTCATTTCTCTCTACCAGCTAGCCTCTCAATTTTCTGTCTTACGACCTTATTCCTATGACTCTACTAGTATCCTATTTATAGGCACACGCGTGAAAACTCAAAAGAATTCTAGTCAGCCCATATTATTATAAACCCTATACATAAAGAATTCTAGTGGACTCCTTATATCACCTCAACTCAATTACATATAGACAGAAAAGTTTAATAAAATACGGGCCAGGTAAAATACAAGGCACATCCCAACAATCTCCACATTTGCTTGAATTCTTCAAACCACCCTGAAAATAACCATCGTTGATATCGATTCTACATATGTCATCGTTGTCATCGATCTGCCACACCCAAACAGCATGGCCCACACCTCTATATCGAGGTGCCCACACCACAACTCTGGTGCCTCACAAAGATCACTACTTTGTAAAAGAATGTGGCCCTATCTCTCTCCCTTTGTGTGCATAACTAAAAAGATCACCGCCACTAACAAAATTAAGAGCAAATGAGACTCGCTTCTGTCGATGTGTACACCTGTCTGTCACGTTTGTTGTACTAGTCTCGTTGCTCGGAGCTTCCCTGTGAACATCTAACAATCGTTGCTCCTGAATCTTGCCGGCATCCCGCACACTACCTAATTTGCTCATCAGCGCACTTGTAATACCTCGTCGTTTTCGTGTACCCATGCGGCTATTTCGTGTGTTTTTTCGCAACTGTTGTTCACCATGATCACCCTTACATTTTTTCTGTGTATGTCGTCTACCTATATTACTCATCGAATTTCTGACAGTAGACCTACCAATACCAACATTCCCTACGAGCCTGTATAAGTTGTCAATCATTTGTCCCTGTAGTGCATTACTGTTTTCCTTTGAAACCCAAAGAACTCCACCTCCAAATGAGAATCCGCAACCTCTCGAATCTAGCATCCCTGGAGAAATCAAAATTTTCCTTAAATTCGACACATATCCAACCCCAGTCAAGATCAATACGGTCCCATCATGCCTGCAAAATTGCTCTGTCTCTATACCAACAACTTTGCTCACTGCATTGTTAGCCATCCTAACTGTACCCCCATCGCATGCCTAATACATATCAAAATACTCTATGACTGCACACACGTGGGATGAACATCTAGAATCTAATATCCAATCTGATTTGCTCATATCTAAAGTAACTGTGAGCACCTTCGATTCCTCATAATCGGAGCTTTCTATAACTGTTGCATCTGATGATTGTTCTTTTTTCTTATCTACCTTGTACTTCAGACAATTCGTTTTCAGATGACCTTCCTTGTCACAATAGTAGTACTTCTCTTTGTAATTTCTCGACTTAGAATAACCTTTCTTTTTGGACCCATTTTGCTTCGCTGTTGCCCTACCTTTAACTTTTCCATTGCCTAATGCAATCATGAATCTCTTTTCATGTGATATGTCACTTTTTCTCTTCTTCAACATCTCATGAGATATGAGAGCAGCAACAACTTCATCTAATCCAATGGTATCTTTCTCAAATATCAGTGTAGTCCTCAGATGCTTAAATGATGAAAGTAATAAAACAAATAAGAGAATTGCTTTATCCTCATCTTATCTTTGCGCCGATAGAATCTAATTCTGTCAGTATTTTGTTGAATTCGTCCAAGTGCTCCATAAAGTTCGCTTCATCTGTCATCTGAAGTACATATAGGTGTATCTTTAAAGACAATCGATTCGTCAATGTCTTAGACTTGTACATGCTCTCCAACTTAGCCCAGAGTTTCGCCGGGTCACTTTCTTTGATAACTTTTCGAAGAGTGCTGTTACCGAGATACAACTGAATCATACTATTCGCCAAGTCCCGCATATTCTCCCACTCTTCATCTTTCATCGTTTTTTTATTTTTTTTGACTTCTTCCTAAGAGCCTTGATCAGTCCTTCACACGTTAAAATATTTTTTACTATTCGTTGGCATAAAGTGAAGTCGTTGTGGCCATTAAAAGGTTCAATCACGAAACACGGACTTTTCAACGCTATTAGATTTATGTCTGATAATTTTCATAATCTGATCAAGTCGCAATAGCAAATATGTGTAATCTTTGTCCCACGCAGCCCAAATCAATTTTAATTATACCAGATTGTTCCTAATTGTACCTGTTCACACCTGATTAATTCTAATATATGTCGATTTTTCCAATCCAAATAAAATAGTGCAGAAATCGAAAAATCTAACCATACCAATAAATTCGCAGCATCAAAAAATTTTAGGAAACACCTCCTCCTTAAATCATTTTATTATATATACGAATCGATATAATAAAATAAATTAAATAATTAATTTCGTACTCCAACCACACTGGATGAGAACCTTAGAATAACTCTCACCGCCACAATGTTTCTGTTAGCCCGTGATTTTCAAGACTCACCCAATCAGAATGCACCAAATCGCAATCTAATCAACCACACTAAATTATAACCCAAGATTGGCAGCCACACTGGATAATTTTTCAAGATTAGTGACCATCGAATTTAATTCTCATTCAGTGATTTCCAAGATCAACACAAATCTTTTAAACCTAATCTTAACAATCAGTGAGAATAAAACCCTTTCCTTTCGAAAAAACTTGCTGTTTCAGTCAAAGAAAAACTATTAATGCACCGGCACTGCTCCTTTTTTTTCGTACAAATTAATTTTTTTTGTGCAATAAATTTTTTTTTGATTTATACGAATCAAAAAAAAAATACCTTACTCTGATCAACCACCACGGCATCGAATCGTCCACCGTCGGCTTTGATACCACATGTTGGGACTAGAATATCAATTTTCGAATGCGAACGGAAGCAAGATTATGCACAAAAGTAGAAAATAATTAATACTGAGAATTTACATGGTTCGACCCACACCGTCTACGTCCACAAGTGAGAAAAAATTTTATTATGTCAAATGTAAAAAAGTACAGTACCCGTCTCCCTTCTCTCTACCAGCTAGCCTCTCAATTTTCTGTCTCACGACCTTATTTCTATGACTCCACTAGTATTCTATCTATAGGCACACGCGTGGAAACTCAAAAAAATTCTAGTCAGCCCATAGTATTATAAACTCTATACATAAAGAATTCTAGTGTACTCCTAATATCACCCCAACTCAATTACATATAGACAGAAAAATATAATAAAACACGGGCCCGGTAGAATACAAGCCGCAACCCAACAATCTCCACATTGACTTGAATTCTTCAAACAACCCTAAAAATAACCACCCGGTATGTCGTCGTCGTCATCAATCTGCCACACCCAAACAGCATGGCCCACACCTCTATTCGAGGTGCCCGCATCCCAAATCTGGTGTCCCACAAAGATCACTACTTTGTAGAAGAATGTGGCCCCATCTATCTCCCTTTGTGTGCATAACTGGAAAGATCACCGTCACTAATCAAATTAAGAGCAAATGAGACTCGCTTTTGTCGAGGTGTACACCTATTTGTCACGTTTGTTGTACTAGTCTCGTTGCTCGGAGCTTCCCTGTGAACATCAAAAAATCGTTGCTCTTGCATCTTGCCGGCATCCTGCACACCATCTAATTTGCTCATCAGCGCACTTGTACTACCTCGTCGCTTTCGTGTACCCCTGCGCTTGTTCCGCGTGCTTTTTCGCAACCGTTGTTCACCTTGATCACCCTTACACTTTTACGTGGTTTGACCCGCACCGGCCTACGTCCACGAGCGAGAGAGAAAAAATTTCACTATGTCAAATGTGAAAGAGTACTGCACCCGTCTCCATTTTCTCTACCAGCTAACCTCTCAATTTTTTCTTTCGCGACCTTATTCCTATTACTCTACTAGTATCCTATTTATAAGTATACGCGTGGAAACTAAAAAAAAATTCGTGTTAGTCCATATTACTATAAATTCTATACATAAAGAATGTTAGTGAATTCCTAAAACCACCACAACTCAATTATATATAGACAAAAAAATATAATAAAATACGAGCCCCGTAGAATACAAGTCGCAGCCCAACAATTTTGATATTATTTTTCTCTTTTTATACCTGTATAAGTTAATATTGTTGTCCATATTTTATTTATAAATTTTTTGGTAGTATATTTCTTCGCCACCCCTAAGTTAAAATCTTGGATCTGTCCCTGATTAAAATTATAAATATTATAATTTATTTCTTATAAATTATAAAAAAATTATATAAATATAAACATGTATATGAGGCTGATATTCGTTATATGTAGAA
>JAOTRH010030799.1:0-54596 GCA_034768845.1 Heliamphora exappendiculata | reverse complement strand
AAGGATCAGAAGGTCATTGTTAGCACCAATGCCCGATTCTTGAAAGAGGATTATATTATGGACCACATGCCCAATAGCAAAATTATTCTAGAAGAACTTAGAGGAAATGCCAGTAGAACGGAAAAGAAACCACAAGTCACTGATATTCCATTACCTAGTCGTAGTGGGAGGATTATCAGAACAGGTGCAAATCAAGAACAGGGTGCTGATGCACAGGGTTCAAATTTGGCATAGCCAGTTACTGCTAGTACACAGACACAGATAGTGCCTCGTCGTAGTGGGAGGATTGTTTGTCAACCTGACCGGTATATGTTCTTTGGAGAGTCTTTTGACAAGATCCCAGCAGGACTAGATACCAAGCCCTGTAACTACAATGAAACACTACAAGACAAAGATGCAGATCTTTGGCAAATGGCTATGAATTCAGAGATAAAATCTATGTATTCCAATCAGGTCTGAGAACTTGTAGAACCACCCAAAGGGATAAAACTCATTAGATGCAAGTGGATCTACAAGAGGAAGAGAGGAGCAGACGAGAAGGTTGATACCTTCAAAGTTAGGCTTGTTGCTAAAGGGTTCACTCAGAAAACAGGAATCGACTATGAGAAAACTTTTTCGCCGATAGCCATGCTTAAATTTATCCGAATTCTCTTATCCATTGCCACAGATTTTGATTACAAAATCTGGCAAATGGACGTCAAGACAGCTTTTCTTAACTGACGAGTGTATCTATATGATACAATCAGATGGATTCATTGCAAAGGGCCAGGAGCACATGTTGTGCAAGTTTAAGAGATCCATTTATGGACTTAAGCAGGCATCGAGGTATTGGAACACTCAGTTTGATCAAGCTATAAAATCTTATGATTTTGATCAAAGTCCGGATGAATCCTGTGTGTACAAGAAGCGTGATGGAAGCGTGGTGATCTTCTTAGTACTTTATGTAGACGATATCTTGCTCATCAAAAATGATGTGGGGGCATTATCTACGGTTAAAATATGGTTATCTTGACAGTTCGATATAAAAGCCTTAGGAGAAACCAGTCACATCATTGGGATCAAGTTTATGCAAGATTGAAAACAAAGGATGTTAGGTTTATTGCAAGCAAAATATATCGATGATATCCTTACTCGTTTTAGCATACAGGATTCCAAGAAAAGGATTTTTCCCTTTCAGGCATGGAATCACTCTATCCAATGATCAATGTCCTAAGACACCTGATAAGATAGAGAAGATAACAGCAGTTCCTTATGCTTCGACAGTAGGACGCCTCATGTATACTATGCTTTGCACTAGACCCGACATCTGCTTTACCGTTGGCATGGTTAGCAGATATCAGTCTAATCTAGGACTGTGGTAAAAAATATAATCAAGTACCTAAAAAGGACTAAGGATTATATGTTGGTTTACCAGGCAGACAGTCTAGTAGTACCTTTGGAGTACACAAACTCAGATTTCCAGTCAGACATAGTGCTTGCATCAGGACACAACATTGCATATCCTTTACAAAGAGCTTACTAGCTAAGACTTTTGATAGTCTTGTAGAGGGCATGGGAGTCAGATGTCTAACAGCATAATTTTGAGTATAAGTGGGAGATTGTTAGGGTTGGTATACTAAAAAATATATTTTTAGTATTCAATTTTATTTTAATAAAATTAGTTTTTCATTTTATGAGAATCTTTATGAGCAATGTATGTATATCATTTATTTGTTATGCATGATGTCCGATATTCTGTATAGTATTTAATCTAGTGTGTAGAGTACGGCTTACACACAGAAAACCTGATTTTAAGTTCTTGCAGAATATAAATTTTATATTCACAGTTTAGATGAAAATTGACATACCATCGGTACGACTGTATCACAGAGTTTTAGTAGGCCTATTTTGGTTATAGGGAACAGATAGTAGCGTCGTCTATTGTTTCGAATATCTGTGCCAGTACACTTTGTGTGTATTGAACAGGACATTTTGGGTAATTACTTTAGTACTGACTACTAACTATATAAATTAATTCACACCTCAATGTTATTATGAATAGTGCTTATCTTCTTAATCCGAATATAATTATTGATTTGCATATATTTAATATTCATTATTTTGATTCATTAGATAGTGCGATCTTATATGGGTCTATATTCTCGGTGAGTTGGATAGCGATATTATTTATTTAAAAAATATTAATTATTGACGGAATTTACGTCCCGAAAGATCGGAATTGACGATACCCCCTTAAGGATGCTTATAAGTTTTGACCGGGCTAAACCCTGCAGGTGGATTTAATTATCCGACGGTCAAATAAGTTAAGCGAAAGGGCTTAAGAAATATAAAAATACCGATTAAATTAAATTGTCAGTAATTAAATTTAATTAGCGTGTATCGAGAATCTTAACGTGGAGAGAAATTGTAAGCATTTAATAACAGAAACTCAATGCAAGAAAGTCTTGAGATTATGGGTTAGAGTGCAATTATAATTCTTTAGTGGTGTGAACTGTAATTCAGTGTTTTATGAAAATTACAGAAATTGCTGCGTCTTTCCATAATTGCAGAAACCGCCCGTAGGTATATGTGTTTCACTGGAAGTCTTACTCATAATTACTCCCAAGGTCCCTGCTGTAGCCCTATATACGTGCGGGTAGGCTAAACCAGTTTAGATTGATTTTAATATCATTCTTGATATATTATTTTTGTCTTTCAAGACTTCAAAAATATATTAAAATTCTGTCGGTACAAATTCTCAGATGATCGTAGCCCACACTACGTTCGAGGATCGCATAAGGGAATACGGTAGAAGATCTGACAGGAGCTTCAACTCGGAATCAAGTCGAAGTTGAAGATTAGATCTACAAGGGGTATTTTTTTAAATTAACTTTGGTTGCACGGATTTTTTTTTTAATCATTCGACATCAAAAAAATTTATCTTGAGCCCGTTTCGGCATTTGCCCGTCCGGTTAATTTTTTATCGAAAATTATTTTATAAAAATAATGATCTTAGCAGTATTGCCTCCAATACCTTCACCCTCTATAAATTCTCAGTCAAATCCTCAATCGCAAACCACAACTCTCACCTTATGAAAATACTATGTGTCACATCATTGGTAAAGCCAAGATTCCACACAGTCAAAATTACCACCCCGGCATCATGGCCATTAAGATCATTACGGTCAAATGGACTCAATGAGTCACTTAGGCCATGTATGCCAAATGAACCAAACATTTCATAGGCACACACTTACCTACACACATCAAATCGCATCACTCGTTACAACATAACGTATATACGTACCTCACGTTTCACCATCGAACCTCTGACTCTTAATCTACTGTTCAACCTCTAATAAATCATAATCGCCTCCATCCGATATCAACCCAAACTTATAACACATACATCAATCCCTCGAATCCACAACATTTCGTAATGAGTCGGATATTGAATTCTAGGTTGTCTTCAACCATTCACTCGTCAACACCTACATATACACTCACCTCATTCCTTCACATTCGTATCGCACGTATAAGATGCTTTATTAGGTAACCACTAGACATAATTCCTTGATCCTTTACTAATGCCACGCAGCCCATTCATACGTTTCCTACCAAGTAACCAACCAAGACCTGCCTCTCGTACTTAACAATCTCACCCTACACACAGCTCATCATAACCCTTTCGTTCCAAACCAGGCAAATATGTTTGCCCCAAAAAAAAGCCACACCGATGAAGGCTTTTCAAACATCAAACCCTTTGCGACTCATACATTTACCACGTTCTCTTAATAACCTCAACTATGTTGTCTATAACTTGCATCCTCACCCCAAGTGGGCAACCGACCACCAACTCTGAGAAAATTGAGTAGTTCGAAATACCAAGAAGAACACAAATCGAGACTCACAAAAGGTCTTTTAGAAACTCACCACGTGAACAACCTAGTCACAAAGACTCCAGCAAGGATCTCACTCTGACAAGAGCCAATGATATCCACATTCCCATACAAGTCAAAATATACATTATACATATGTCAAATGAATTTCAATCAATCTCTGCATAAATAGGCTCTACATCTCAACACTAACTCCCCTGTCCAAAAAGGGATAGGCATTTTAGGTCTACCATCCCGATATCTCATGGAACACAACCCGAACACTCATACTCACCAGGTAGAGCAAACAAACCCTCACCAGAAAACTATGAGGAATCAATCCTATAATCACCCGGCCATGATGGTACAAGTTCCCAAGGGACAAACCAAAGCACCACAACACGGATACAAGACCTACAGAGATTTTCACCTCCTCAGAAAATAGCCAAATCAAGAACCAATCAAAGGTCTCAACATTCACATCCAACCAGGATGAAACATCTCACACCTAATAACCGTCCACAAGGTAACTCTCTCTCTCCGCCCAGAGAAAAAAAAAGGACAACCAGAAGCTCTCACTCAACACCATCCCATTCTCAATACTCATCAAATACTTGGTTCAAGAGAACACCCCCCATCTAACCCTGAGTTGACGTCGACCACCACCACACAACTATTGTCGACCCCAATCACGATAATCATACCATTCGTCACACTAAGCCGTCAAATTCAGACCCCGTTCATACACCTCAAACACCATTAACTTCTTATGTCCTATACGACTTGTCTCGTAGGATTTTGAGTTCGTTACCGGGTATTCACAGAGACATAACGCCAAGCACTCCCATCACACCAAGACCTCACCTCATAAGGTTGTGCTACACTAACCTGACTCCCGATAGGTAAATAGCAGCTACGTTACAGTCTCGAGCTCACTACTTAAGCAAACCCACAAAGAAAGCGCATGACGCTTAATCGAAGAAGGCCTAATCTGAGACCTCTCACCCAGAGTTGCCCATAACTCTCACGACTGTACAAACATCCTCCACACTTTTGCTCTCCAAGCATAAGATCGACTACACACATTATGGATCCACGATTGTTTTTGCCTGCCAACCCTAGGCCACTCAAACCATATAACACATTGTTGAACTTTACTACTCCACATTTCATTTCCATGGGTAAAGCAACATACCCACCTCTAACCACAGATTCAAACACAAACAACCTCTTTCCCTTCAAGAAACATCACGCTTATGATATACTATCTAAGCACTGAGCTAACCACACTATTAACCCCTTCACGTTTTTCTCAAATCTCTTATGCTTAGCACTTGTGAGAATGACAGTGAAGCAACCACATCGTCTTGTAAAATATCTGATACTACTCACATCTCAACTTCGTCCAAGTACACCTCTATACTCACTCAACACAGTTTCCAAGCACGATCTCCTAATCATAAAGACAACGATCAAACCATAAGCCTTTATTCCCGTGAAATTTCCAAAGGACTATTACTCATCGCACGCTAGAACCATACCCAAAACCCTTACACATTCTAACACATCTGCTACTTCACGATTAATCAACTAAGTACATCTTTGAGCTTACGCACCCGTAACTCAACTCTTAAATCTTATTAAGAAACATAGTTTCCAAAACCACCAGGTATCACTGTGACTACTTACAACACCCCACAGGCAAGGGATAACTCCTGGAACCCTTTTACGTTTTGCAATTTGAAAATATATTAGGCCAAAGATTACTACGTTTCCATCCACTATGTTTTCGTCCGTACCCCTTTCTCGAATACACGGCTCAAGACATAATATGGCTCATAACGTACATAATGCTCAGCACGCCCATAACCACACACACAGAAACTTAATTGAGAGGGATTATCACCATCTCATAATCCAATCATAACAAATGGTCTCCAAGGGGTCTCAGACACCCTATCGCACCTAATCACAAGGTAACAAGTAATACAACTCACCTCCTGGAAGAATTACTCCCTAAGGAATGTCCTCTACCACGACCAACCAATTATTCACGCTTCAACAACATCAGAACAAAATCATGATCCCACGAATGTATAACAGGTAACTAATTAAGGCTAACACTAACTCATGTAGTTACCATAACTTACGAGCAAGTTTCACAACGTACCAAGCGTTCAACACTCAACCCATGACCTTACCTCACAACAATCAATGACAACCGAGTTGCACTTCCACAACCCATACCACAGCCTCATTCCTTCTGTGGAAACACAATTCATATATGAAAGAGATATAGAACAAAACAACATACAGTAGTTTGATACATCATGTTATTGCTAACACATGACACATAATCATGCTAACACTTAGCCATATAAGATCATGTTAAACAAATTCCATGTACCGAGGACCACCGACAAGAGTGATGAGTCAATTTGGGTAACCCACTTAGATTCATTGCTAGAAAGTACGTTGGTTAAATAATTTTCTAACTCGACTTTCAAGTTGTTTAATCCAAATACCTGAAGGCAAGACAAATCAATCCTAAGGTCCAACCTCCATGCTCACGTATACACAAAATTCTCATACGATAACGGATTATCATTCTCTTGCTATCAAAACATTTAAACAAATGAAATCACGCACACACAACCATCATCACAAGGTGATGCAACTTCTCCCACGGCTCTTAGGTATTCAAACCTAGAGTTCTAATACCAATCTGTCACGTCCCAAAACCCGGGTCACGCGAACCACCCAAAAAAACCCGTTTTGAGATATCAAGATCCATCAAAACCACCTGAGCCCAAACGGGTTCAAGAATAAAGATGAAAGCGAGCTTAAAACCTTAGAAAAATGTACTTCTGATGGTTTATTTTATGTAAAAAAATAGCCTAAAAGAATAAGGTCACGATCCCAAAGAGCCAAGCTTTAAAAACAAACAAACAAAAGTTTTAAAAAATTATCCAAATCGATTGATCAGTCAAGGGACCGATTGAGCAACCATTAATAGTTCACTATTTTTCCCACACCTGTGAAACAACCGAGGCTAACATAAGACCGCTCGATAGACTGATCGATTGGTCGATCGAACAGTCTGGCTTTAGACCACTTTTTCAAAACCTAACTTTTCACCCTCAACACTTAACCATTTTCTAATATTTTTTTGAAAGCTTTTAAGGGTATAACCAAGCCATCTAAAACATGCTAAAACAAGGTTCAAAATCTTTCCTCGAGGTAAAAGATTTGATATAAGTATAAAGCCAACAAAACACGATAACCATTACATACAAATATGAAAACATACAACTAACCCAGGATTCCTTTCATTAACATACAACATACATGCATTGATACCAATGCCTTAAAGCTTACAAAACATATGCTTTAAGTTCAAAACATAGGACATCATATACATGATCCAACAACAAAAAAAAACTAAAAAATTTAGTATTTTGCCATATCGGGGGCTCAACAAGATCAAGCCACAAGATCTTTTTCACCTAAAAGGTTTTAAATCCCACAATGTGAGCCGAACCCCAATAGGAATAGACTAGCATTAAACAAAAGCATAACATGCAATCACCAATTATATGAACAACTCGATTACACAAGTTTCAAAACGATTTTTCATCCTTAAAATCAGAAATTTTCATATAATCACATAACGTCTAATAGTTTAACAAGATAAATAACACGTTATTTTTCAACAAGGTTTCCACCACCTACGATGTTTCCTACACCTCTTGCACTCTTTTACGACCTTCCACCGAGATATACATACTAACCTCACTTACGCAAATTCTTCACGATCTTTCACCGCAGGACCAACATCAGCCCCAATTATATAATCTTTTACGGTCTTGCACTGCAGGACAGTATCGGCCCCAATTAAACAATTCTTTACGGTCTTTCACCATATGAGCAATTGAATCCCAATTTCACATATGTGAAATTGGGATTCAATTGTCTAACATCTATGTATGTGAAATTGGGATTCAATTGCTCCTGCGATGAAATACCGTAAAGAATTATAGTGCCATGCAGTGAAAATGCATATAAATCACATGTAGCGCCCTTTTAAAATAAGATAGTCTAAAATTCTACCTTAAAGAGTTAAAAACTCGAAACTTTAAACACTGACAAAAAACTAAAGTTACTACAACGAGATTCCGTTCGAATGAACGTGAAGCCCACGGCTAGGATATTGAGAATCCACTATCCCAATGCCAAAAATCAAGCCCAAACTAAGCTAAAAGCTAGAGAGAAAACAGAGAATTTATCTAGTTTCTCAAGAGAGAGAAAAAAATCTTGCAAGAGAAGTTTCGGTGCGCGAACCCATGCCATGAGATGGCATATATATAACTCACGCAGACAGACCGATCGATCGATCCTGCCCAACAAAGTTTTTCAACTTTCTACTGCAACACCCGACAAGATCAGGATTGAAACCCACATGGATTCTAAGCCAACCCATGCATAAAACACATAGAAACACACTTTTTTTATTAAGATTAAAATGATAACCAACACATCACATATAAACATTACAAAATTAAAAAGAACCGGGCCTCACACAAAAGACCAAATTATTAGTTCTTGCAGAATAAAAATTTTTGATTCATAGTCTTAGATGAAATTGGATACACCATCGGTACGGTTGTACCACGGTATTTTAGTAGATCTATCTTGATTATGGAGAATAGTATAATTCCAACTCATTGTACTAGTACACTTTGTGTGTATTAAACAATGCCACGTTGGATTAATTATTTTTATACAAACTATTTAAAATAATTTACACCCCTTTGTTATTTTGAGTGCTTATATTTTTAATCATAAAATAATTATTAGACACATATATTTAGTATTTGTTATTTTAATTCATTAAAAGTGCAATCTTTAAGGGTCTATAATCCCGATAAGTTGGATAATGATATTTATTATATGGTGAATATTAATTATTAAAATAATTCACGTCCCAACATAGGGATTGATGATACCCTCTAAGGAAGCTTATAAGTTTTGATTATGTCAAATCCTGCAGATGAATTTATAGTCCAACATATCAAGTAAGTTAAGCAGAAGATTTTAAATTTTTTTAGAATAGGTCAATTAAATATATTTGTCAGTAATTTAATTTAATCGACGAGTATCTGTAATCTTAATGTAGGAGAATAATAAGCATTTAATAACAAGATGTCAAAATTTTATTTTTTGAGAATAAGGTCAGGATTGCAATTATAATTCTTTATTGGTATGATTTTTAATTTATGTTTTAGAAAATTGCTTCCGAATTGAAGTGAATTTTCATAATTAAGAAGTCTGTGTCTTATTTACTTCTTAGCTCGTTGCTATAGCCTATATATATAACGTTATAACCTTGGCTGCTAGTACATGCATATATACTAGATATATATCATTTCTTAAGGTTTCCACGTATTGTGAGAACTAGAGAAAAAGAGAGGTATCCAAATAGGGTTTGGAACACGAAGGATCTAAGCCCACACTTAGTTGGTGTTTTTGAATCTAAAAATACAACAGAAGCTCTAAGTAGAGACGAGATTGCCAACTTGCTGTGTTGATCTTCAAATTCAAGTTCAAGTACTGAAATGTGATTAAATCAGAGGGATACACAGGTTCAATCCCTATTCCGCATTGTTAGTGTATCAAGTTTCAGTTCTTGGGGGTTTAAAAAAATTAAGATTTTTTGGCCCAATTTTCATCCAGATGGTTTTCAGTTTGTTCGGACGATTTTGCGTAGTACATTTTTTGTTGTTGTCCTGTTGATCATTTTGCACTGTGTTTGATTCGATTCATATGTATTATCATTGTATCCTTGGATTTATGTCCCTTCACACCCTAATATTCCTAACATATTGTTTCTTAAAAGAAACATGATCACAAGCATTTTTTATGGCATTTAAACTACATGTCTAGTATTACAGCTAATAGGAGCAAGAAATAAAAATAAAATTGGAAACCCTAACTGTAACAATCCCAAGGAGAAAGAAAATGAGATGTAAAAGGTTTACAGTGGCCTAGGGTACTTAAAACGAATGATCGCCCACGAGTGCTTCCCCAATCTATAGCATTGGGCTAGATGTCGAGAATTGGGTCCGATAGAGTATCGACGCTTTTAGGCAATGATCATTTTATTTTTTGAAAATGGCTAAAATGTCAATATTTATAGAATTTTAGACGCTAATGGCATCCTCTGATATGCTGCCACGCATCTGGAATAGAAGGTTCTAAGAGAAAGACGAGGCTGTGAACATTTACATTACCGCCGCGAGGAATAATTAACAAACATCACGGCCGTAACATTCAGAGATAACAGTCGATTGTAAGATTGAAGTATTACAATGGCCATGAGGATCAAAAGTAACGACCGTTTATGGGATCGAAAAATTTTCACGATCGTGATGTTTGAATGTAACAGCCAACTGTAGGATTGAAGCAGACTTATGGTTGTGAGGTGCAAAGGTTGAGTCCATGTAGTTTATGGAGGCATGTGGGGTTTTGCTTAGATTTTGAGTTGAGTTCTTGGTTTTACAATTGCTTGGAGTTATCTTTTAGCATAATTCTATATATCTTTATCATTGGAGCACACTTGATAGGAAGCTTAAGATACAACTTGGTCAAATTTGAGTGTCTATAATGTGTACTTCTTTAAAAGTTGATGTTATCCCCATTATTATAGGGTTATAATAAATAGCCATAACTACCAAATATTTATGATATAATATCTTTATGTAATCAACTGTAATCCCAAAAATTAAGGGACATGATCATTTGTATATAATTAACAATCCTAGCAGCACCTCTTTTTTATTTGTGTCATGTGATCCATTCTCCTTAGTGGTCAACTTTGGTCCAACTATTACATGCCAACAAGTCAAGATCGAATATCAGAAGCCAACGAAAAAATTATAGACCTTGGAGGTACCTAAAGGGAAGTGGGAGCACATGACTATGAACTTCGTCATGGGACTAATGAAATTACCACAAGGGAAAGACACTATTTGGGTCATAGTTGATCATTTTACCAAGACTACACACTTTCTACTCATCAAACCATCTAATGCATTGGAATGTTTAAGCCGAAAGTTTATTTCCAAGACCACCTACCCAAATTTCTAGTCTCAAATTGTATCTAATCATGACCATTGTTTCATGTCTCACTATTAGCAAAAGTTTACAAGCAGCTATGGAAAATATGCTTTGTTTCAACACAACGTTTCATCCTCAAACAAATGGATCATCCAAATACACAATTCAGACACTAGAGGATATGTGTTAAGAGCTTACCTGGTGAATTTTTTTATGGATTTAATATAAGTAGAGTAGATCATTGAGAATCATGCTATATGATTTTTATTGAGAGAAATTAAAGTTAATGAGAAAACTTCTTGTTTCTATCTCCACTCCATTATTTTTGTTATTTTTTTAATAATTAATTCTAAATGCATTCTTGTTATATACCTTTTTTGTCTTCATTGGAGAACAAGAGACAACAAAAAAGATGATAAACCATATGCACCCAAAAAAGTAAGAAGAGGAAGAACATAAAAAAATAAATTGACAAATGTGAAAGGAGTTTCGAAAAAGACCCATCTAACTTCTCTTTTGCAACCATCACATGCATGCAAAAAAAAAAAGTACTTAGGAGAAAAAAAACATGATATATGCTTAAATAAGAAAATGAGTGTAATGCAACATTATGCACATAAAAGCTTCCAATAGAGAAATAATGTTTGTGATGTTACTTGATTGAATAAGAAAAGAGAGAGGGGAAGAGTTGCAATAAATGAATAGAGAAATTGTGACTAAGAAAAGTAAATATGAAGTGGAGGAATAATTGAGTAAAGAGAAAGGAAAAGACACAGTGGCACACTTTTATAACTTTATAAATACATGTACAAGTTAAGCCTCCAAACTTAGCCTCTATGTTATCTATCTAGTTATCTATATAAACAACTTAAAAAAGAAACGAGAGGGACCCTTACTATTATAAAGTGAACACACCATTTGATGTGAACAAAAAATTTGAAGCTGGCTTATACATTTTAATTCCTAAATTGTTCAAAACAAATCAAAATTTAACATTTGGCTTAAATCTCCTTCAACAACAATAGGGGTAAATAAGTAAAAAATCAAACACCAATAACAAGATATGTTTTCTTACATTTTTACCCGGTTACGAATTTTAGTTACATTAGCAAATAGCATCTGTGTGTGCAACACTCGCTACTCACTCACACTCTCTCTCTCTCTCTCTCTATATATATATATATATATATAAATAAAGTAAATTCTCCATTTGGTGTGAACCCATATATATACACACCATTTTATAAAGTAAGTTCTCCATTTGGTGTGAACTCATTTTTGGAAAAAAAAATTAACTGCTCCCAATTTTTGCGAACACGGGTGGTTACATAACCGCTCCAATTTGTCATTCCTCTCTTGATTTCGTTCAGTAGTGTGGTGTGGGGTGGCTCTAGGCGTGTGGGGGCATAACACCCCATTTGGGCTCTTTTCTCTCTCTCTCTCTCTCTCTCTCTCTCTCTCACTTTTTCTCTTTTGTTCTATATTTTTCTTCTGTGTAATGAGGTTGTGGGTTATTCCCTTTTATGTTCTTATTTCTCAATTGCTCGAATTGCACAAAGGTACTGTTCATTCAATCTTCGAATGTTTCTTCACACATTATATTTGCATGCGTATATATTTGTAACTTCATATTATTGTAGTGATTTCTTTTTTTTTTACTTTATTTTTATTATATCATCTTTTCAATTTTAAATTATCCTTTATTCCAACTTCATAGAATAGAGTTGCATAATGATCCTGATGCATGACGTGTTATACTTTCCTTGCATTTTAAGTGTGCAAAAATGCTTCACAAACTATCTATTGTGATCTGTGTATAATTAACTTATGGAGCATTAATATATAATCAATATATTTTTTTAACACTTATCTCTCTACATATTAATATCATTATGGGTAGTTGAGAACACAAAAATAAGTTAAATTGTGCTTATTTATGTTCTCATTAGTGCATTATTATTAATAATATATTATTTTTTAGACTTTTCCAAAACTCCAATTGAAGTTATTGTATAAATTTTTTTAATAATTATTTTTACATAATTCGAGTTGCACACACATTGCGTATGCCCCAAACGCTAGTGCATGTATGTATATGTATGTGTGTGTGTGTGTATATATATATGTATATATATGTATTGTACGTTTATGTTTTTTTTTTGACTTTTTGTATTGTGTAGGATTCTTTTGGAATAGACAAATAATAAACAATAATAGAAATATGAAATTTATAATGTAGTCAGAAACATAGAACGGATAGAGATAAAGTTGGGTGAAGAAGAAGGCTAATTGAATATGAAGTATTGACAGTATGAACAACGTTTTTGCTCTCTAAATCTGATCTCCCAGAAGCATCATTATTCCTCCTATTTATAATACTCAGATGAGTTATGTTAGGATTGTGATAGAATTCTTTAAGAGAAATAATTAGATCATGAAAGGTGATCTCGGGGAATCAAGGGATTCTATCCAACAATCAACAAGGTAGTGTTCTACTCCAACTAAACTAGGTCGGTCGACAGGTGCCCCATGGGTATCCGACCCACTTGGGTCTAAAACCCGACCCACTCGGGTCGAGTGACTCAGGGGTCACTCGAGTGATTCGAGTAAGAGGGGTCCCATAGTCCGACAAATCCTTTTCTTAGCCACCAAACCACGTGTCTCCCAACGTCCCGTGCAGGATTATATTGCCATTGTCTTCATTGTCTCTAGGACAGTTTTTCGATTATCAGAGGAATCCATAATCATATTGTCTGTACTATATATTGGTTGTTCAGTCTGTGCTGAGCCATATAATCAGTGCTATGTCATCATGGTTAGGTAGTCATAGCTACGTTACAGTCTGTGCTGTCTTCACGACCCGTGTCGTGGTAATAATACAGTATGTGTTGTCTTCATGGTCTGTGCCATGGCAAGTAGTCAGAGCTATTATCGTAGTCAGGGCTACGCTTCATAGTCTGTGCTATGAAAGGTCTTCATTCGTAGTCAGGGCTACGCTTCATAGTATGTGCTATGGAATGTCTTCTGCCTCTGCACGATGAATAGCGATATTAGTTAGCCGAGTTTATAGGGGGTCCCAGCAGCTCGGATCCCTAGTAATTCGAGTCACCATTGAAATGAGTAATTTATGTCATCACTTGAGTACCTAGGTTAGAGTAGTTGACACTAGTTAAGTGGAAAAATACCCGAGCGGCTCGGGTCATGAGTGACTCTAGTTATAAGTATTGCATCTGAGCTACTAGAGGGCCGAGTAGCTCGGGTCATGAGTAGAAGTATTGCACCCAAGCTACTAGAGGGGTGAGTAGCTCAGGTATTGAGTAACTCAAGTTATGAGTATAAGAACTGTACTCGAGCTACTAGAGGGGTGAATAGCTCAGGTCATGAGTGACTCGAGCGGATGTGTTGTTTAAATCATGTAGCTAAGAAGAGATAATTTTTATCGCCAAAATAGAGTTCTGTATGTAGGTTGAACCACTCGCCTAGGAAGGGGAGCCAAGTGGCTCGACTATCAAGCTGGCCGACTGTACTAGAGCGGGTGAAATGTACCAGAGTGGATCAATTGTGCCCGAGTGGCTCAACTGTACCCAAGTAGGTCTACTGTATGAGTGGCTCTACTGTACCCGAGTGGCTCTATTGTATTCAAGTAGCTCTATTGTATCTGAGTAGCTCTACTGTACCCAAGTAGCTCTACTATCAAAGTAAATCTACTGTACTCGAGTAGCTCGGGTGTCATACTCATCTTGAGAAGTTTCGCATTGACTTTCTTTCATCCTTACTCTTAATATTGGCTTACTCAAGATATCCGCCCTAGTGACTTGGCCCATAATTATTTATGTATTAAAAAAATAAAAAAATATTGATAAGCGACGACCCATCTATATTTTGCCCCATGCACGTGTGTGATATTATTTATAATATCGCGCGCGTGCACTTATTACCTAGTCGCTGTGACTCATCGTCTTCTTTAGCCAATGGTCGGCGCCATTACTTTGAGTATCCGAATGATCACTCCATTCTTCTCTATATGCCTTTCTCTTAGTGATTTCTTTTTCTCTTCTCTTTCCTTCTTTGGGTCTACCGAAGGCTGTTGAGACTTATGCTACGTCAGTGTAAAAAGAGCTTGGTTTGACTGGCGGCTTGATGGTAATATAGAGGTTTCGGGCTGCTTCAATCAGTGTCGAGAAAGTGGGAAAGTCAAGATTAATGAGATGAGCTCTATATTCTCGTAGAATCCCCTGAACACACATCTGCACCAGGTGGGACTCACTAACTGGGTCATGACATTCAATAGCCAGATCTTGGAACCTTTTGACATACTCGAGCAGGTAATCTCCTAGCCTTTGCGTTTCTCGTGTTAAGGTGAGCGTTGTGACTTTCTCGTGTACTTGGAAGAATTTCGTGTAGAACTTGTTGACTATATCTTCCCAGGTGAAAATCGAACCTAGTACCAGATTGGCATACCAACTGTACGCCATATCCGTTAGAGACTTTGAGAACTCCCGCAAGCGTAGTGTATGATCTCCTCCGTATGCCACCAGTGTTTCCACAAACCGTACCACGTGTTCTTTAGCGTTCCCTTCTCTTCTATCGAACTTCGTAAACTTTGGGGCTGCGTAACCATCGGGATAAGGCACCCTTAAGAGATACAATGGATAGGGGGTTGGATATCCAGATCCAAAAAGGGTGGCAGCTGTCTTTTTGTTTTCTCATGTTGAAACATTGCTTGGACATCTGCGATTGTAGCGAACTAGGCTTGAGTTCCCGGCATGAAGGGGTCCGGGTTGGCTAATCTTTGTATCGTCACAGAAGTCACTTGGGCTTGGGCCCTGATTTTTTTTGTGGAGGGTTGCTAGCCGAACGGGATTACATGTGGATCTGTAGGTGGATTTGATGGCGTCTGCCCGATTGCCATTAGCTGCCGCAGCTAGGAGAGAATTGGTCAGGCCAGCTATTGCGTTGAGAATACTGGTCTGACCATCTTGGATGGATTGTAGTGCATCCAAGAACAGATCATCACGGTCGTTGGGGCGATTCTGTTGATCTGCCCTTGGTGCGTCGTTGTGTTTATCACTGTGAGAATGACCTTCTAACATGGCCGATTTCGGCGTCGTGTGTAATCTACTATGAGTACTGACCATTCACAAATTCTCCTCCCCAGTAGAGTTGCCAAATAATGTAGATTTCTTTTGGAATAGACAAATAATAAACAATAATGGAGATGTGAAATTTGTAAAGTAGTAAAAAAAACAGAACGGAGAGAGATAAAGTTGGGTGAAGAAGAAGGCTAATTGAGTATGAAGTACTAGCAGTATGAGCAACGTTTTGGCTCTCTAAATCTGATCTCCCGGAAGTATCACTATCCTTCCTATTTATAACACTCAGAGGAGTTATGTTAGGATTGGGATAGAATTCTTTAAGAGAAATAATTAGATCATGAAAGGTGATCTCGGAAAATCAAGGGATTCTATCCGACAATCCACCAGGTAGTGTTCTTCTCCAACTCAACTAGGTCGACCGACAGGTGCCCCATGGGTATCCGACCCACTTGGGTTTAATACCCGACCCACTCGGGTCGAGTGACTCAGGGGTCACTCGAGTGACTCGAGTAAGAGGGTCCCACAGTCCAACAAATCCTTTCCTTAGCGACCAAATCACATGTCTCTCAACGTCCCGTGCAGGATTGTACTGCCACTGTCTTTATTATTTCTGGGACAGTCTTTCGATTCTTAGAGAAATCTATAATCATATAGTCTGTACTATATCTTGGTTGTTCAGTTTGTGTTGAGCCATATAATCGGTGCTATGTCATCATGATTAGGTAGTCAGAGCTATGTTACAGTCTATGCTGTCTTCACGACCCGTGTCGTGATAATAATGCAGTCTGTGCTGTCTTCATGGTCTGTGCCATGGCAATAATACAGTCTGTGCTGTCTTCATGGTCTGTGCCATGAAAAGTAGTCAGAGCTACTGTAGTAGTTAGGGCTACGCTTCATAGTCTGTGCTATGCAAGGTCTTCATTCGTAGTCAGGGCTACGCTTCATAGTCTGTGCTATGGAATGTCTTCTGCCTCTGCACGATCAACAGTGATATTAGTTGGCCGAGTTTATAGGGGGTCTTAGCAGCTCGGATCCCTAGTAATTCGAGTCACCAGTGGAATAAGTAATTTATGTCATCACCTGAGTACCTGGGTTAGAGTAGTCGACACTGGTTAAGTAGAAGAATACTCGAGTGGCTCGGGTCATGAGTGACTCGAGTTCTAAGCAGAAGTATTGCACCAGAGCTACTAGAGGGGTGAGTAGCTTAGTTCCTGAGTAACTCGAGTTATGAGTATAAGTACTGCACTCGAGCTACTAGAGGGGTGAGTAGCTCGGGGCATGAGTGACTCGAGCGGATGTATTGTTTAAATCATGTAGCTAAGAAGAGATAATTCTTGTCGCCAAAATAAAGTTCTGTATGTAGGTTGAACCACTCGCATAGGAAGGGGAGCTAAGTGGCTCGACCGTCAAGCTGGCCGACTGCACTAGAGCGGATGAAATGTACCAGAGTTGATTAATCGTGCCCGAGTAGCTCAACTGCACCCGAGTAGGTCTACTGTACGAGTAGCTTTACTGTACCCGAGTGGCTCTACTACCCGAGTAGCTCTACTGTACCCGAGTAGATCTACTGTACCCGAGTAGCTCGGATGTCATACTCATCTTGAGAAGTTTCGCATTGACTTTCTTTCATCCTTACTCTTAATATTGATTTACTCAAGATATCCGCCATAATGGCTTGGACCATAATTATTTATGTATTAAAAAATAAAAAAATATTAATAAGCGACGACCCATCTACATATTGAATGATTATTTTAGAGTAAGTTTATTTTTTGTTAGGTTTACCTTGTCAAAACATAGTTAAAACAAGAAAAATGGTTAAAATTAACAAATTTCATTAAAAATAACATATCTCAAGAAAAAGTTAACTTTTAAAGTTACAATCTAAACCTTTGTACTGAAGAAAAATAAGCGCCAATAGAGTATCAAGATTTATTAAGTGGTACCAAACACTAATCACAAAATGTGGTCCCTCTTTAGTTAGAAAAATACCAACATAAAACTGGTGAATTACTCTTTACAATTAAACCCATTTAGCATAATTTCATATTTACTTATTTTATATTATTTATTGTAGAGTTATTTGTGATATTTTGATCATAATTTTTTATTTTTTTAATTAAATATTTTTAAAAAATATTTAAAAAAGAAAATAGGTCATAAGTTAGTTTTTTATTTTTTTATTTTTATCATTTGATCAAAAAGTCAAAAATTAAAATAAGAAATTATAATTAAAAAATAAAAAAAACTAAAAAAAAATAGACTTAATACCGTTGAAATTGGGGACCACAGGTCCATAAATACCGGTTAAACACGCCAAAATTGCACATGTACATCACGTTCCAGTCAGTCAATGTAGGAAAAAATGAAAGGTGGGACCCTCTTGTAATAATAAATAACAGCCCAAAATATTTCTACTTTGGGGAGCCAATCGACGGCCATGATCGCTGGATCTCCCGATCCCAGAAATGCAGTCCAATGATTCAACCCCCATTGGGCTGACTTATTCCAGAGTGGGCCCCAGTTTTGACCCTCAGCCGTGTTGTTTGACCCGATCCGTTTCTCCCGCTCTCTCTCTCTCTCTCAACCAAAACAAAGAAAATAAAATATAATAATAATAAAAATTTAAAAACTCAAATTAAAAGAAGGTGCAAGCAAAACTCAAATCGTTTTAGTTGTGCGTCTCTGCAACTGCCCGAATTCTAATCCTCATCGTTCTGGAACGGCACAAGCGCATTGTCGCTCAGCGTCTTTCTATGAGCCACAGCATTTGCAACCGCCAACACAGGCAGTGACGACAATGGCGGATACGGTCGCACCACGAATCGATATGTGCGCATTGCCGGTGGATCAACGGCTATCGTTATGATTTCAATGCGCGGACTACCGAAATTGTTCCTAGGAATTCGAGTAGGCATTGTTTGTATTTAGTATGTCTGAGTTGGTGGCCCGCACGGGTCGGCATCAGCAGCGCTACGAGGCCGGTTGTCGCCTTGTTGCGGGGTAATTTTCTTTGTTGTGTGTGTGTATGTGTGTGGATTAATGGAGTTTGATCTCTTATTCTACTGTTTATTGTCTATGTTGCTTGTTGTTGTCGCCATCATTGATGTTTACGGTCATCTAGAAATGAAGCAATTTCCTTAAATATGGACAATGGCAATTGGGATATTAGTGGGGGCTCTTCTCTTAATGATTACATTCTGACGTTATGATAGCTAATGGGTGGGGTTTGTTATTTATATCATCGTTTCTCATATAAAAAAAATGGTTCAATTGTAATTTTTGCTTTTTAAGGGTAATAGGTTTCTCTCTTTTCTATTATTGGTTTCTTTAAAAGGGCTTGGTGTCGAATGGGTAGAAATAGAGTATTTATGGGTTCAACATTGAAAAGATCTCCACCTTTCCTATTGCTGATTTATAAGTTTTCAAGAGGTTCAATGCACGCAATACATATCAATGTTGTGCAGTGTGAAACAACTAGAACGGTCATTTTACTGGTTGGTGGGACCTCATGTCAAAAAGGTGGTTTGGATATGATTTTTGGATGTATTGAGGGTGGATTTGTGAGTAGAGATAGTACCTTCTAAGAAGGCGATTTTGTGTGCTGAAGTTGTAAACATGCTCCATATTTTTTTCCTTCACGATTTTCGAATAGTTTGTGCTTGGTTAATGGGGCTCTCACTTTTCGTAAGTAGGTGTTAAAAGGGTCTGAAGCTAATTATCAATGGTCATTTTATGTCAGCTAAATGCTTAGGACCTTGCAAAGTTGGCATCAACTATTAGAAAAGAGAGTGGATTCACATTTGGATGATGATAGTTTTTATTATTATTTATTTATTTTTATCTTTTGTTTTAGAGGATATATTATTTGTCTTTTTTTCTTTTTGTTTTTTGGATTTATGTGTTTTCGTCCATTATGGCGCTTCTTTGTTTCTTATTTCTAGAGTTTTGAAAGCTGTTTTTGAGGTGTAACTGTTGTTTTTTCTTTTTGGAGTTTGCCTTGTTCTAATTGACCTCCTTTATATTTTACTTCTTTCTATTTTCATATCATAGCTGATGAAAAATATGTATTTAGGTAGGTAAAGATAATTTTACAAATCTTTGTGATACTTACTCAGTGCCTATAAGATGGAAATCTAACATCAAAAGAGCATAGTTTAATTTGTTTTTTGTCCTCTGGGGTTGCAAGGAATGCTATGTATTTAAATGTTTTTTTATCATTGATGCTTTGATTTTGAATATACAGTGCGTACCGGATGGAATTGGCCTTTAACTTGAAATGTTCATTTTCCAAAAGACTCAAAACAGTCATACTGCTTATGGAAAAGTTGATCTTTTTTTATCTACATTAATTCATTTGTATTGTTCAAATTGGAATTGGAAAGTTCCATGAGTTTTCCTTCCAAAATTTCGTATTTTTAGTGGCTTGAATTCTTAGCTTATGCACTTTCCTTGGTAAGAGTTATCTCATGGTGGCTTGGCACCACTTTGAAAGCTGAATACAGTACTTTCAAGCCACCAAGCACATAATGTAAGTGTTTGGGCACCAATTGCTTTATCCTCTTGGTATCCCAATGGTAATTGTTGCGCTCCTTGTGGGCAAAAGAAAAATGCAAAGCCTTTCTATTTGACCACTAGTCGCATTGTTTACAAGCCAAAAATAAATATTTAAAATTGGTGCTAAACAACTACTCCGTAGAATAATGGTGAAGACCGAATATCGTTCTGTAGGGACAATACGTAAAAGCTACAAAAATTTATGACTAAGCTTCTAATTCAATTTAGGAAAAACAATTTTGGGATTTGGATTGTCTAAATTTTGAAGCAAAACCAACTAAAATCAATAAAGAAATTGGTTCGAATAAAGAGGAAGCCCTAGGGTTTTGAATCCACCCTATCCTTGTAACTTAAAACCAATAAAGACCCAGTTGACTTTCACATGATTCAATTAAGGCTTGTTCTGGCTACAAGCCCCTATAAGAGTCTCCAAGAGAGGTATGTAATCGAAACTTGGTATGGCCTATCTTTGATAGCACAGATCGTTCTAGATGAACTCAGCACAATTCGTCCTATCGTATAATAACCTATTTCATGCTTTGGCCACATACAACAAAAAATATCGTTGAATAACTTTATATTCGTAATCATAGAAAACAAACACAATAGCTAGATTAAATACACAAAAACTTAATGATTGAAATCAACGTCTGGAAGTTAAACAACCGTTGAATCGTTCTAAAGAATGAAAACCAATATTTGAACAAAGTCTAAATTACTTGGCTAGGGTTTCATCAAACCTTATGAAAGAAGAAGATTAGCCGCTCATGGTGCGTGCGAACTTTCAGAGATATGAAGAAGCATTCATCCTGAAACTTGTCTCGTCAGCTGCCTTTAGTCTTCTTCTCTTGAACCCTAATGTTTCGGACCCTTCTCACATGGTTTTGTGCTACTTTTATAGTTCTTCCATGCCTTGACCTAATTTTAAAATCGGCCCTACTTTTCAGTCGTCGACCATCCGGACGCCAATTTGGACGTTGGGGGTTTTGTGGAAAACCGTCCGAACGCCCATCCAAACAGATTTGGGCAGTGCACTTTCTTCCTCCTTTTCACATATTTTTCTCTTTTACGTCCCCTCCGAAGCTAACGCTGCAAACATTATAAAAACCCTATTAGTAGCACAAAAGTGAGAACTTCGCTAGTGCATATAAGAGGTTTAAATGACACATCTAAGCATCTATCAATCACCTAGGCAATACCAGGAGTGGATGTGACACAAATTTCAGAAGCTGCTTGATCAAATTATCTTGGTGAAACTTAGGGCGTGGTGAAACTTAAGGCACGTTTGGAGGTTGAATAGTATTATGAAATTTTATGTAGCTCTTTTATTGCTGAATGATTTTGTTATTTTTAAGTGTAAGGTATTTTTGATGACTTGGGGATTACTCTTATTTGCTTGGGATAGGCAATGTTACGGTCTGGGGAGTATAATGTTTGCTGAATGTGGTTGGGTTAACATAGTACGAGGAACAAGATGTATGCCCAGATGGAATACCTTCGTTGTTTTAATGTTATTTGAAAGTGCAGGAGTGGGACACTCTTTGACTTTGGCATTGAAAAGATTTGAGGGGATGATGATTTCAGCCCTGATTGGCAATCTTAGCTTTTTGGTTTTCTGGCAAAAAACGCCAAAACCAAAGGTTGCCCCCCGTATGGCAAAAATGCAAAAAAGCTAAAAAGTCAAAAAATTAAATCAAAACACAATTTTCAGAATATTCTATTCAAACTCTCACCACTCTTAAAATACAATAATATCCTTTATTCATAACTTATTTACTACAACTACCAACTACATAATAATTGTTAATATCAAATATATTAAAGGATAAAATTGTCCACATTGAACAAAAAGCAAAAAAGCAAGCTTTTTATCCAAACAACTAACTTAAAAAAAGCTAACTTAAAAGTTAAGTTACCAAATAACCTATTTTGAACTCAATTTAGCTTTTTGGCTGAAAATGTAAAAAAGAAAAAAAATTGGCTTTTAAGCTAGTTGCCAATTGGGCCCGAAGTTGCATTTTCTGCAGTACCTCTATTAAGGGTCAGCTCTCACATAGACATGCACTGGTTTGTTAAAGGTATGCACTTGCATGGTCATTGCTTAGTTTAGATCTATTGATAATGTGTGCACGAGTCTTGACTTGAATGCCAGGGTGCTGTATTTTGTTCTTTATGATGATGCTTTGTGGTTACGATTACTTTGTAAATAGCACCTGCTCTGGTGAATAGAGAGTTGAAGTTTGGGCTAGAGGAAAACACTTGAGGATTGTATAGCAAAAGATCCATATTTTGGTTTTTTTGAAGGCTTCTTTATGAAGATTATATATCATAACAATAAAATTAGAATACAGTGTAGTATGTACGTCTGAGATGCTTTAAGGAAGGAGGACTTGGATTGGTCCAAAAGCACTTGTACAAAGCCAGGCCTTTAGCTCTTATTGTTGATGTCTAATGCCTGTTTATATCATATAGGAATGTGTAGATGCTCTGTATTTGAGATGCTTCTTGTTCTTGTAGGGTGGTATAGCCAATCTTTTTTCTTTGGAATCAATTCTACTTATAAGCTGTGAGTGGTTTTTATAGCTTTAATCATGTGGCTGTATCAACCTCCTAAAAAGTGATTGTTCTCTTTTTACTGTTTTGGAGCAAATGGGTAGTTGGGTAAAATGTTTAAAAATAGCAAATAAAAAGCGAAATGTTATGCTTGAGGGGAGGCTTTGCTTATATTGTTACGATTGAAGTTATCTATCCGAGTTGCTATGCCAGAACATTTTATCAGCATTTGATAAGCCAGAACTTGCCTCAAGCCTATTCACGTGCAAAATCCCACAGACATTGGGTCAACAAACAATTGAACAAGGGTTTAAAGGTTTATTCTTCAAGGGTAGAAATCTTGGGGAAGACAATAATATGTCATTAAACAACCTGTAATAAATGTTTACTCTCCTGCAATGTGAGTGAGGACACTGCAAACTATGTTCCTTAAACTTCTTCATATTACATATATTATTATATTGGTCAACTATACCAACAAAATTGGAAGGAAAATGCTATAGAACAACTATAAGGAGGATGATGCTTTATGGGACAATATGTTTTGCAACTAAGAAACAACTCATTCACAAAATGGGTGTAGCGGAGATTATGATACTTAGATGTGTGGTGAAAGTGAGACGTTGAATGATAGTATCAGAAATGAGACAATTCTGAAAAGGTAGGGGTAACACCAATTGAGAATAAGTTGAGAAGGAACACATTAAGGTGACTTGGCCATGTGTAACAAAAATTAGTAGATGAAACAGTAACATGGGATAGAGTCACTGTTATGGTAATGTTAGAGGGAGACGACCAAAAATAACATTGGATTTTGTAGTAAAAAACTAACTGGAATCTGTTGCGGTTAACTAAGCATATAGCCCCATCAAATAGCTGAATGAAAAAAAGGAAAGAAAAGAAAATTCATGTAGTTAACCCCCAATTGATTTTGGCCATAAGGCACAAGTATGGTTTGATTTATTTCAAAATGTTGATTATTGCAGTTGATAGCAACGTACTGGATGGAGGTGCTGCTTGATATAGCTGAAAAGCATGATTTTAGTGCTGAAGTAATAGCACTGAAGACTTCAATAGTTGCTGAAACAATAGGTGTTAATTAAGTGCTTGAATCAAATTTAAGCTAAAATCTACCTTCTACTATACTAGCTGGCAAGTCAAAAGTCGAGTTTCTTTGTTGGGACATCTAGTCCATTTGGAAGTAAAAACACTTTTTAAGTGGTAACACCTAGGTGTTATTTTTTTTTTTTTTTTCAAGCGCTTAATGGTTATCAAATATATTTGTTGTTTCTGCTGGATGATTTTGGCTTCCAAATTCATGCATCAATTAAGATGTGACTTTGCAATTATGTTAATCCGACTATTCATGATTCCCTGTCAGTTAAGATGTGATGCAGTTTTGTTCCATCCGCCATTCGTGATTCCCTGAGAAGGCTGATATGTAATGAGCTATTTTCAAAACATGCAAATTCGAAAGTGTTGAACATTTTGATTCAATAATTCTAAATCTAGAGGCTATGGATGTCATTTATGAAAAGTAAAATCCTATTTTCTGTAGTAAAACATACATTGGAAATGAAAACTGCTTAAGACAGCAGCTTTGTTCTTCTTGTTTGTCCATTTTTTACTTTCTCTAGCAGAAAAACAGAAATAAAGGATTATTCCACAAAAGGTGCTCAAGTAATTACAAATTTGCAATCCTTTTAGAGTGACTTTTCACACGGTTAGTTAAAATATAGACAAATTACTGTTAAGAGTAGGAGGACTCCGCAATTTAATAGTGGTGAATTGTCTCGTCACTCTATTTTGCATAAGCATATTCCTACCATCCACGCATAGGATTTGTGGCCAACAACTTGTTTAATTCCTTGTTGCATTTCATGCGCCATAATATTCTTGCATTTTTGGTAAGTCTAAACCTCTAGCATCCTAGACAAACATACATGAAATCTCATTAGTATTGAAAAATGATGAATTTTGGTTCATCATTTCTGGTTGAAGTGTGACGTGGAGGTTTTGAAGAGAAAACGGTGGGTTATGGACTATTGATGGAAAAGGGATGAAGACATGTGATGATAATGAAAGGAACTGAATTAAGGATGATGAGATGGAGTTCTTTGTGATTCTTTAGCAGATTGGAAGTTGAGGAAGGTTGGCTATGAGGTGGGTAAAAGAGGCCCCTTATTGGAAGATGGTAGGCGTTGATAGGGCACATGAATATGAGCTGGAGAAGGTGTGAATTGAGGGGTCTTAGATGGTGAGAGAGAGGCTAGAGAGGGAGAGCTTCTGAGGTTGCCAGAGGTAGGAGATGGCTGATTGCTTGTTTATATGCTTGGAGAATGTGCTCAACCTTTGGTTTAATAATCCAGAGGTATTCCAACAACTCACTTTGCCCATGTTCGGACCTTGGGGTTCATCAATGCATTGTGGTGGGTATTTATGTTGTCGTAGAATTTATATAATGATGCTGCAACAAGAAGGTATGATATGCCTTATAGAGCATCGCATGTCTTGGTCAAGCTCTGGTCTGGCCTTCTAGTTGAGGTCTATGTTTTCCTAAAACCAGTCTACTACAAATCCTTTCAAGGAAGATTGAAGAGGCACCTTGACAAATCTTTAACTCTAGTCTCTAATCCAGATCATTTGCTAATTTTGAGTGGAGATCATGGGCCGATTACATTACACACTCATGATTGTGAGATCAACCTCAAAAGTTATTCTAGCCCCTTCACCGGCCTAGACAGACATAACATTAGGTTGGCTTTTGGAGACCAAGCACATAGATGAAAGGAGATCCAGAATTGAATGCTCATTGCTGACACTTCAGTGGAAACTGCTTGGGTGAACCTGGTTAATACTAAGCCAATGTCATGGAAGTGGCACACTTGGCTGCAACTTGCCTAGGCTTAAAGCAAGGGCACCTTGTAGCTTGCCTTGGCCAGAAGAGCACAACCTCAGAGGGAAGTACATGAAATGTTCCATTGGTCTATGTGTCACCTTAAGAGGCTAACATGTGGCACCACACTATGGAGATAATGATATGGAAATAATGTGGCAATGCCACATAATAGCTAAACACATGCACACAATAATTTAAAAACTTTGAGGGTAATTTGGGAAGGGGGGAGGGGGGCATTCATCGTTGGTTGTTAGTAAGGGTTCGAGTTGCAGTCAATCATCTGGTTGTGTAGAGAAACTAGTAATTCCCCGTACCTAAAGGCACTTTGAACATAATTTAATTATAAAATTAATTTAAACTAAAAGTAACGAAATAGGTGATTTACATATATATTAAAAATATATATTTAATCAAAGATAAAAAGAAAATTTGAATTTGAAATAAAAGAAAAAAAATATCGAATTTAAAATTAAAAGTGTGAACAAATTTAAATTACAAATGGGGAGAGAGAGAGAGGGGTAGTGCCACATAGGACACCTATCAACATCAACACCCTTGTGATATATATATATATATATATATATATATATATAGTAGTAATAGTAATTATCCGTGCCTAAAGGCACTTTAAACATAATTTAATTATAAAATTAATTTAAAGTAAAAGTAACGAAATAGGTGATTTTCATATATATTAAAAATATATATTTAATCAAAGATAAAAAGAAATTTTGAATTTGAAATAAAAGAAAGAAAAAATATCGAATTTAAAATTAAAAGTGTAAAAAAATTTAAATTACAAATGGAGAGAGAGAAAGGGGGATAGTGCTACATGGGACACCTATGAAAATCAACACCCTTGTAATTTGTATTATAGATTTTTCATTGTTGAAGGTTTGGTCGGTATAAATGATCCAAGTGGATCTTAATGCTAGCTAGAAAGCAGAATAAAACTCAATCTAATTGGTTTGTTGCATACTTGTTGCATAATAAGTCTCCAATGAACACAAACAGTTTCGTAAGTTATGACTATCTTGGACTTGAAATTTTAATTTGTCCTCCAAGATAGTCACCTTCATTTCAGATAGACAGAAGAACATAAGTTAAAAAAGTTTCAAATAGAATCTAGCTTGGTCATTACAAACTTTTGCTGGGTTTCGAAATCTTTGGATCAAAGCTAAAGGATTCTCTCGACATCATACGTAAATCCATCAAAGAAATCACCTCCACTGCAAAATTAACTGAATACAAGTTACTCTCAAATTGGATTGACCTTTTGGACATCATAAATTGCTCTATTTCAAAAGCGAGATGCTGGGATAAGTTAGTGTTGTTGTTTTTTTTTCCTTTTATTATTATTATTTTTTGGGGTGGGGGGAGGGTTTCACTTTTAGGATAAGGCCGTTGATTTAATACGGAGTCAGACAATGTTGTGAAGTGCCTTTTAGGCATAAACAATTTTCTAGTACATATGTAGTGAATATATATCATATATTATATATTATTTTATGTGTGTGTGTGTGTTTAGATATGTTATGTACTTGATTGTCTGAAGTCAATGGAAGTATTGGCTTTGGCCGGAGGTTGCGATTGAGGCATTGAACATGAAGGATCACGATTGGAGGTGAGGAGGGATTGTGCAACGGGAGATGAGGAACAAGGAGTTGAGGAAGAGAGAGGGAGATGAAAGGTGGGGGTAGGATGGTAGGAGTGGTGATTGTTCTGGGGAGTGTGATGGGGTGGAGGGGACTGGGGTTGGCTGTGTTGATGATGCCAATGCCAAGACAACATCAACGGGAGATGGAGGAGAAGGTGAGGGAGGGAGGGAGGTGGAGGAGGTTTGTTGGTTGGTTGTAAAATTCAAAACAAATTTCAAATATATAGGTTAATTATTATGAATGTCCATACGTTCTACCAAACATAAGTTTACATTTATATAGGGCACTAACTAATAATAATCAAATGTCAAAAGGATTCTAGGGAGAATGGGGGGTCTTTTTGATAACAGGACAAGATTAAAAGGGTCTTTTAATAAGGTTAAGAGTAACAATCAGCAAAGATTAAGAAATATTAGGATACAATACACATTGGTTTAAATGGTTGGGTTGAGCATTGGGGTTTCATGTAAGATAAAGTACAAAAGGTTATATTCTAGAAGTACTAGGGAAGGGACAAACAGAAGGTACTTGTGGTAAATAAGATACTTTGCAGGAAGCTTGATTTCCATCAGTTTTGACATAGAGTTGCTTTATTTCTTGCTATACTTATTGAAGTTTATTTTAATTTTTAATTAATGCCATCATTACATGTCAGTCATTTATTTTCTATAATATTTACAGTGTTAGAAATAAAACTTTGAAAAAAAGCATTATACTGAAATATTTGGGATCAGTTCAGTTCTCTGTTTTGAAATCAATGTTCTAGAAAAGTGCTTTTATTTCTTCATTTAATGTATAACTTTGTAGCTTTTTTTTTCCAGGTGTATTCCATACAAGTATAGGAATTCCGATGAAAGTAATGACGAGAGTTCAGAGAAGATTGTTGAGGTGCTTATGATCAACTCACCTAGTGGACCAGGTCTTTTGTTTCCGAAGGTATGAACTTATGAGATATTTATTGAATTCACCTAATGGTCAACTACTGCATTTATTGTTCATTTGTAATTTTACTTTTGACTATCATTATTTTACTTGTATAAATTGCTTTTTTGCTGGGTGCTGGCTTTATTTGGTACGAACATGTGACAAGAACCAACATGACTGATGCACTGTGTGCTTGTTTGATCCATCTTTAAGTTAGTTGGAAAATTCAAAATTTTTTTTGGGTAATTAAAAATTCAATTTTATTGCTTCTTGGAATTATATTGAGTGTGGCTGGGCAAACTAGGGGACAAAGGCTGCACCTGCAGCTTCTAGTGTTGATGATTGAGACTTACAAGAGATGGTTGAGGAAACAAAGGTGTTGCTATCTTACTTATTTATGTTAATCTTTGATAAGTTACTACATGGCCACCTTGCTTCTGAAGTTCAAATGTTATTAAATGAAGGTTCACTGTGGTTTGTTACTTTGTTGGCCCATGAATGGCTTTAACACTACTTACTGTCGGAAGTGGGAGGGTTTTTTTAATGGATTGTAGTTGTAGGTAACCTGAAGCAAATTATTTATCCATGCTGAAATTATTTGTCCATTGTCTCATCCATGAAGGATTGTGAACATCGGACAGTACGAGAGTAGGTGCATATGGATTGCTCTTGTCCTTTCTGCTTTTAATTGGGTTAAAGCAAGTATCTAGCCAGCTCCTAACAACCTCCCACCCTTATTGATTCAATTGTTGTTTCCTGCAAGTACACAAGATCAGCCTTCCAATGTAAAATCATTGCCTTATCACCCTCCATTTTTCCGGGTTGCTCAACCGTCTCACATTCCAAAATACATGTTTCAGGTTCACACTGACTAATAAAAAAAGACCCCTATCTTTCGTTCCAAGACTTGCTGCTCCCATTTCACTAATTCTCCTGCCCTCGTAGTTCACGGAACAAGCTAACATCTTGAGCTTTTTGCCTTTGCATGTAGAGGAGTTCCCGCCTTTAGCCTTCTCTTCATGTGAAATAGAAGTCTCTGCCTCTTTTATAGCCCCCAGTACATAGGATGATTCACCCTTGATTTAGACAGGAAACCTTATAATAAACTGAAGTTCTTCATATTTGCTTTACTTAATCATATAAATCCCTTTTGGCATCACCCAACTGCACATCCAATTCTTCCACTTCCTCAAAACAAATTAAGTCCATGTCTATTGATACTGCCATCCTTCATACTTGTGATAACTTCATAGTAGTTTTCTTGAGTGTCCTCCATGATTTTCTCATCCCAACCATTTTCTGCTAAGATCTCTCCCCCTCCATTTATCTATACTTCTATATAAAATGAGGACCAACTTCTTGAAGCCATGTCACATCAATTTCGCTTCCAATAGTGTCTATATACAAAACAAATTTTTACTTTTGCTCTAATTCTTGCTCCCATAAATTATTTGGACAAGAATGTACTACACGCCTTCTCCACATGCAAATTAACCATGTCGTCAACTTTCAGTTTTCTTCCCTCCCTCAATCCTCCCCTCAACTGCCATAACCCACTTTTATTTTTTACTCTTGATGTATCTACACATAGCTATCTCTTCTATTTTTTTCTATTTGACTTCGGTTGATTTCGTCATAATCGCAGTGAAGGCCAGTTTCATGGTCCTTGACTTGTGGGTGTGAACATTAGATTTCGTTGAGGTTGGTGAAGCAAAGTTTGAATTACAAACCGGTAATGCACTTTTTCTCTCAAACTGATATTTACTAGATTTTGCATTCCTTAAAATTATATATAAATTACGATTGTTCATGTATTAAAATAGTTGTAAAAAATCTCAATTGTTAGAAACAAATACATTACAAAAGTTAACAGTTATTATTATCTCACTACTTCACATTTTATATCACTTTCACATTTTTTATTCACACGCATCACGTTTGTGCTCACCTCTAGTTTGAACATAAACATACCTTCTCCACTGAGTGCACAGATCCACGTCCATGTTATGCTCATTACTTATGATTACATTAGCCATAGTTGACCCTATAATAATCAGAGTTTCACGATTCATGGATCAATTCACAACTCGATTTACAATTCAATTCACAATTCAATTACAATTTATTCACAATTCAATTCACAATTACAATCTATTCACGATTCATGCATTGGTTTCCATAGAGGGTGATGAAATGACTCACCAATAAGTTGCGTCGTACCAATTGCGGGCTGACCCGATGGGACATCAACGTCTTAAGCAACCGAGAGCTATGATCTAACACCAAGTGCAGTTGCAACCCTATAGAAGTTGATTCAATCGAAGGCTGCACAACCGCCAATACATTGCTCAAACTCTTTAGAGGTTTAAGACTGGAAAAAGATTCATCACCGACCTATGAGGGATTCTATTGTGATAGAATCACGATGAATCTTATGATTCTTGTGCGATTCACAAGCCTTTGTTTGGCTACCGGCTTTAAGCTAGCTTTTTGTTCTTTTGGCTTAAAGCCCAAAAAGCCTCGTTTTTCAACCCCTAGCTTTTAGCCTATTTGCTATTTGGCATTTTTTATAACAATTTTCAATTTTACCCTTTGGCTTTTTGGCTTTTTTGTTTGGCAAAACCTCATTTAGGCTTATGGGACAATATAGGAATTTCACATTCAGCTTATTTGGTTTTTATAGTGGTTTAAAAGTCACTATTTTCCTAACCAAACAAACTTTTTGGCTTTTCGATTTAAAGTGACTTAAAGCCAAAAAGACGACTTGAAGCTAGGTTGCCAAACGAACACTTACCATTCATGTGATTCTTAAAACTATCAGATCGAACAAATTTTGGACCCCCTTATTTACGTCATTATTTTTATTTTTTGAAAATTCTAGAATACAACTTAGTGTCTATAGTAAAAATAAGAAATAATCATGCATAATTTATTGTTCATTCGGTGATTAGAGGATTTATTGGATTCAATTGTAGAATATTTTCAATGAATTTTTTATTATGTGATTTTTAAGAAATCTTATTATTGGTTGAACTTATACTGAAATCTTTTGTGATAAAAGTAATTGTCTTCCTAATTAGATGACATAATATGTTCTTATTGTAAAAAAAATTTCAATGTCAATTTATTTTTTATTTCATACATATAAAGTGTTTATTATCATTTTTTATATTTTATGCTGAATTTTGCATTTTTCGATTTGATTTAATTCATATTCTTGATTTGGTAACTATGACTGACACCAGCTCATTGCCCCAATCAAATTTATGGGAACGGTATATTCATCATCGTTTGTTAGAGACTACCTAATACTAATGGACAAAAAACCAATGTTTGTTTTCCATTGAAACAATGGAAACATTTTTTAAATTGACCCCAAATAGTGTTGGAAACTGAAATTCCCATGATTCCATGAAACGTAATGAAAACATTCCAGGAAGATTATTTGTTTCAACCCATCATGATCTCCGAAAAAAATTGTTTCTATTTCCTCTTTTCGTTACTAAAAGTCAATGATTTGAAAACAAATGAAGTCTAAGGTATGATTGTGAATATGGGAATGTAGAATGGAGAAATGGAGGATAAGAGAGAGAGAGAGAGAGAGTCAGCCATCTTCACTCTTGTTGCTATCACCATACAATTTTAATTTTTCTCTCTCCTACAACGGCAAACCCCAGTCCTCAACGCAATCCTTTGAAACAATGTTTATTATCTTCCAACTTAACCACCACCACCCCCGCCCCCACTCCAAAAAAAAGTATGTTCATTATCTTCTAACATTCCTTGATCTTTTTCGACTGTTTTCTTAACCTAATTAAAAGACCCTTTTATGTTCCCAAAAAAAAACCCCTCTTTGACATTTTATTATTATTGTTTGTGTTATTAATGTTTTTTATATACTGGTAAACTTCGTTTTGTAGCAACCTTACGCACATTCAGTATTACACACTCGTGTTTTATAATTTGTTCAAATTTAAGATAATGATTTTTGGTTTGTATTGATATTTATTACCAAATTATACTAGACCTCAAGCATATTAATTATATAACTATTAGATGACATGCAGATATAGAAAGGTTTTAATTTTTTTTTTCAGACACTTTTGTGTGTTTCCATTTTTTTTTACCATTTCCCTTCTGTTATTATCTGAGGTAACCAAAAGAAAACATGAAAATGATATTTTTAAATATTTGCCAACCACATGCATGCTTCACCTGACTGCTAATTTATGACCACTCAAGAAGCCCTGTTTCTTGTCCTTGGTGATCCATTGCACCTACCTGAAGTGAAGCCTCCCGCTGGGCCTAACGGAATTATTGTGTTTTGGCCTCCCTACCTCAGAACCAGAATTGCCAAAGTTTGCCTCCTATAGTTGGCCATCCAGCATTCCTCTATGGCTCAAAACTCCAGAATTTGTTTTATTATTGCCCAAACAGGAACTGAATCTCTTACCTTTCTCAGCCCACTATGACTTACTACCAAATGAAATACTACTCCCCATCAACCCGAGAGATGGCCCGGCACATAGTTTGAATCTTCAGCCCAAGAGTAACTGTTATGTAGCTAAACAAGGGCCGCTCCTTTCCTCCATCTTGCTGCTGGATGTCTTGAAGAATTTGAATTAAACTTTCCACCTCAAATGCTGCTGCGTGTATTACACTCAAATTCCTTTCATACGATCCCCACACTGCCATCATCCCAATCCTTCTATCAATAATTGAACCTCTATGAACCACGGGTGCGAGTATGTAGTACGGGTACGGTATGATACGGGTATGCCGGTACAATGAAATCTAAACGAATATGGTACGTGTATTGCTGTGGTAAGGTGGTAAATTTACTTATTTTTGTACTTTTTAGCGTTGCATTATATATATGTTAAATACAAAATTACTTATAGTTTATAAGTGAAAAAAATAGATGTTAGATCATAAAAAATTATTAGCATTGTCGTCCCAACGCTTTGTCTTTGGTGATTGCTAGATTGGATGGCAAATGGCGATACTTATTGGGTTGAACGATGAATTGATAATTGCTATAGCAAAATCGTAATTATTGAAAGTTGTTTTTGGCAGTCACAAACCTAAGACAAAAGTATCAATAGATGTATTTTCTTATACAAATTTATATTTTTAGCAATTTTATTAAATTGAAGAATCTAAGTTATGTTTTTTAATACTCAAATTTATCTTTATATAAAAGGAAACAGCATATTATTTACTTTAGTGTGCTTTTAATTTTTTAAAAACCCATACAAGTCCCAACATACCCATTCACATACCCAAAATATATTCAAAACATTCCGATGCCATACCCAAAATGTACCAATGTCGTACCCAACAATTGAAAAAGTACCATGTACTTTTTGGCATACCCAGTATGCATTTTGTTGTACCGAACCCGTACCTGATACATGTACAACTACATTTTTGAAGTACCTATACTTCATAACTGAACCTCCTTTGCTACCATGAAAGTTCTAGAAGTTTACTCTGGTGCCAAATCTGACCCAATTGGTCCAACCATAATAGCCTAACACCAATTTTGATTGTTAGATGCTAAAAAGCACATACACTTCTATGATGGAGGCGTGTTGTGTCCAACACTTGTGTCGAATTCGACATTCCTTTGAGACTCTTAAATTCATGGCTGACAGTTTTTAAACATGTTTTAATTAAAAATTATATTTATAATGGGGCTTGACTTGGGGAGCCCCTTTGTTTTCTTTGTGGATTTTCTAGATTTTATTTTGTCTTCAATAGACAAATTACTTCTTTCAGTTAGAGGAGGCAGAAGCGATGCCGGTCCTTTGAGTTCAGGACGCCCGCTTCTCGATCTCAATGTCACCCCAAAACCGGAGCTAGATCTCAACCAACCTCTTGCTCCTAAGCCGGAGCTGGAGCCGGAGCAGCAGCCTAACCCTTTTCTTGGGGTATCAAGGGAAGCTCTGGAAACGGAATTGAGACATAACCTAACCCTTTTCTCGGGGTATCAAGGGAAGCTCTGGAAACGGAATTGAGACAAACACTTTTTCAACACTTGTCAGACACTTTTATGACACTTCTTGAACTCTCCGAACTAGTCACATGTGATGAATTTTATCATAGTAATAATGTTATGCATTCTTCGAAACGCAAATTATGAACACTAAATTTATTTTGGAACATTTATAAAATGAAATAAAGTTTTTAAATTTTATAAGTGATATGTTGTGTATGTTAATTACCACTAAATAAATTATTTATCCATTTGACATGTAATAAATATCTAAAAATATAAAATTTTAATGTGTCCTAAACGTCTCGTGCACTGCATTTCTTGAAAATTAATGTGTCGGTGTGACACATGTTTGTGTCCATTCTACTTGGGCTGGTGAGACACATCTCCCATTTCTTCTCATTTGCAACCCAATCCATTGGAGATGCAGACTCTTATGTCATTGCATTGTCCAACCCAACAAATCCCCTACTCTTGCCACCCACTCCCTGAACACCAATTTTTTCCCAAGGTGAAATGGAAGACCAAGAAGATGAATCCACATTTCCTCAGTTTTGACCTGCAGCTTAAAGCAACCTCCCACAAGTGTCCACCAATCTAAGAACACTGGCTTGACTTCAAATTATTGTTCCTTCTAAGACCATACCCGTTGAACTTCGCACTTGGATGGAAAGATAAACAAGAAAAAGTCTCCATGCAACAAAATAACTTGAACCCCAGTTGGAATTTTCCACTTTGATTGAGAATGTCAACTTCCAGCTAGTGGTGCAACCCACAGGGAATGTTGAATCTATGACATCACCTCACATGATCCAAACTCCACCTCCAAGTCACACTCCTTTCCATGTATTTCTATAACTAGCCAACGTTGAGATGCAGGCAAGGCCAGATCTGCTGTCTGTAAGTTAGAATTCACAACATAGATTCTGTCCTCCCTGATACGTAAATTTCTCAGATGCCCTGACAAGTTGCATCCAAGCTAGATCCCACTGCCGTCCTTGAAACTCCAGAAATCTGCTCAAAGCGACTTCCGCCTTTTCTAATTATCATTTATCACCTTCAGAAATCCATACCCTGTTAAGCCTACCCATCACCTGCTCCTTGAAAAAATGTACCACTGCCCCCTCTTTGACCATTCACAGAAACATGAGCACACCCACCTATCATTGTTTGTTGATTCTGTCTAAAGTACAATGATGTCATGCTTATATACTTGGGGTTAGTTACGTAGACCCATTTCCTTCATCTGGTCCTCTCCGTAGTCATATACTATGTTATGTTTAAGCTGCTTATGTCTTTTTTATCACCTCAAGTTCTCCTTAACCTTCCTCAATTTCTTTTACTGCCCTCTACATGGATCAAATCACTCTTTCTAATAGGTACACTAAGTGGATTTCCGATGCACATGGCTACATCATCTCAAACGACTTTCCCTTGTCTTATTTTCAATTGGTACTTCTAACTTCTTTGTAATGGAGTTATTCCTTATTTTATCCTTTCTTATCCATCTCATCCTTTATACTTTTTTACATGTCTTTTTTTACCTGTTCAATATTTGGTACAATACATTATAGTAACTCTTATACCAATCCTATTAAATTTTTTCATCAACTTTATAAATATCTTACGATCATGCAACACTCCTCGATTTCACCCATCCCGCCCTAATTTTATGGGCCAAATCCTCCTCAATCTCTCTATCTTTATGATATAAAGAATGGTTACTCTTAGGTATCTTATGCTCATCAAGTTTTACTCTATCTTCATCCCTATTCCGATCTTTATCCTATTTCCTAAAACATGTAGGTTCTGAAGTGTTCCACAATTCTAACTTCAAATGTACTCTTATAATCTCATTTCGTCAACTATATCTATTTCTTCTACAAATAAAATATACTAGGGGATATCTTCTTGGATGTTCCTAATTAGTTCATTCATTGCTCTATTGTAAGTGTCTTTATTACGTCAATTGATCTAACAAATACTTTTCTTTTCCAAACTCCCCATGTTATCTATCTTGGAACCCTAAGATATGCCTTTTAATTCAATAAACACCATATGGAAGTGGTGTTTATTTTCCTTATATTATCCTATTAATTGCCTAAGTAGAAAATCACTTCCATTGTAGATTCCCAAGCATAAAACCAACAGGTTTTCAGCTGTGTTTTCTACTTTTAGAGACTCCACAAAATAGAAAATTGCTCAGGAGAAGTGAATCGAGCTCTTCCATTAGTTTCTGGAAGAGAGATTATCTATGCTTGTTTCTGCTTGAAATTTCCATGTGTTTGTGTGATTCATTTAAGATATTGATGCTTTAGAAAGTCCTAGCATACCTTTCTCCTTTTTGTAAACTTTGTGCAATGGAACTGTAGATAATGGATCATAACGATACTGATGAGTTCTTGTTCTTACCAAGTATGGTATCGATGATGCTTTAGAAAGTCCTAGCATACTTTTCTCCTTTTTGTAATTTTTATGCAATGGAACTGTAGATAATGGAACATAACGATACTGATGAGTTCTTGTTCTTACCAAGTATAGTATCGATTGCTTTTGCCTTCTAGGGAGGCTGGGAGAACGATGAAACTGTTGAGGAGGCAGCAGTGAGGGAAGCTATTGAAGAAGCTGGAGTTCGAGGGGATTTGATGGTGAGAATGCAGTTTTTCATTGTAATACAAGCTTTATTTTCTTCAATCTTTCCTTTTCTTCCTTCGACACTTTTATTCAATTTCTCTTACACTGTTTCCACCAATGAAATTTTTGTATCCCAACAAGATGGGAGTGAGAATTTTGATCGATGCAGGAGAGTTATGACTTATGAGGTACTAAGTTGAATATAAATATAATTGTTTCCTCTCACATTTCATTAGACTTTGGGGTGCTTTATAAGGTTATTTTTAACTCTCTGTTCATTTTCTTAGCCTGCGCTAGGTCTTGAACTTCACTATTTCAAGCAAACTTATATCACATGAAGTAATATTTTTGTGTTTTCACTTGTGATGTTCTGGGAGAAATTGCTTGTGTATGTTTTTTTTTTTTTAATGTAGTTTATTCATTTCTTTGCTTTGATAATTTTCACTAAATGCATATTACTGTGTATTCTAAGGTGTTTAATTAATCATGGTTTGCAACTTTCAAGTTCTCACATAGAAAAATCTGTTGGATGATAGTGGCATAAAGAAAAGTCCACTACCATGTCACGAGTAGCATCATTTGGCCATGCTGCTAAGTTCCCTAAAATAATTTTCATTGCATTGTGAAGACTGAAAAATGTTGGTTGTCGTCTGCTATGCTGATCAATGACATTGAATGATCAGCCCAAATGTGTTGTCAGGTAGCACCTCAACATTAGAATGTCTTCCATTCACTTGGTACTTGATATTATTGTTATCTTTGTCATTTTTGGGCTAACATATTAGGAATTGTACGAGTTCAAGAATCATGACAATATTGGATTTCACTTTGTTGGACCGGAAACAGGCCCCACACAAGGCATACTAGGGAATTCTGAAGTCTAGGGGAGGGCCACTCCTCCTGGCAATCCCTTTAACTATGCTTATGGCATAGAAGGAATATCACTTCTAGGATTGGAAGAAGGCATGCCTAATGAGAATGATTGTGCAACTTGATCGGAAGACACTTGAGTTTGTCAGTGATGATCGTTGGTTGTGACGGAGAGAGGTCATGGCCTATAGAGATTAATTGTTCTCCTTTTATCGGAGGTTGCTTGGTTGGTAGCAAAAGGAGGAGGAAGCTTCAAGATTTCAAAGAGGAATGTGTAGCGGAGAAGAGGAAGGCAAGATTGAGGATTCTATTTTGTAAAAAGAAATCTAACTCTTTTAGCTCTTGTTGGAGATTTGAGGATCTAAGGTGGATAAGTTTTGTCTGCATCCTAATGTCACTATTGGGATGGGTGGTGTGGCTCGCTAAAATCCTCCTACATTTCAACTCGGAAGGAAGCTCTGTCTTACGGATACTAAAGAAATCGTTTGTGAAGGTAGTTATACTACAATCTTATCAGATAGAAAGGCTAATGGTGGAAGCAAAGAGGGGAACTTATTGTGATTTTAAAGTGGCAACCGAATCTTTTTTTTTTCTTTAGCTAGTGAAGTTTCTGGTGAGTTACTTGGTCGGTCGATTGGGGCGAGGTGCTACTCATCGGAATCCAATGTCTTCCTCTAAGCAATGGGTTAATTAATCTTCTTCAGGCGATTCCAGTGGGTTTGGAGGTCCTTTACTAGGGAGGAGTCTTCTGTATTATCTTTGTGTTTCCATCGAAAAAAGAGGCGGCTTGCGTGTGTTGGACGAAGAATGGGTGTTTGACTGCCTCTGCACTTTCTCGACTGGTAGTCGCCATGTAGGGGTGTTATAAGCCGAGGTTTATTCCTCAGACAATGTGGAGGTTTTCTCCTCAAACAATGTGGGTTAGGTGATGCTGGCTCTGCAGTCCATTTTTGGGATTCAAAGGTGTTCAAAGCTATCAACAATTTTAGTGGTGGTTTCGTTGAGGTAGCAAATAACATTACGTCTAGGAAGCACCTTTGCTGGGCTCGTTTTAAGGTTAGAGGTGGAGGGAGGGCGATTCCAACAACGGTAAGGGTAGGATGGGAAGTTAATTGGTTCGAGGTCAAAATTTGGGCTCAAATGGGGCCTTTGGTGGACTATAGATGCTATCAGCTAGCTGTTTCAGCTGTTACGGCTTCAGTAACAGAGATGACGGTGGCGTGTGGAGAACCAAGTGCTAGTAGGAGGGTACAGAGGAATAGGACACATGGTGAAGGCGCAGGGATAGGTTTCAATTTTAAGAAGCGACTCCTCTTGTTTTTGGAAGCTCACGGAGGCCCTTGGCAATGGCGTGTGAGTATGGGAGGAACCTTAATGGGCTCTCTTATTACATTGTTGGGCTAAAATTTCATAAGCATCATAAGTACAATTTGAGGAACAGCTTGTTTAGACTAAACAAGCCCAATGCAAGGAAGAATTGGAATGCACGACCAAATGATTTCTTGTGTCGGACAAAGCCCAATCTTTTGGTCCCAAGTTCTCTTAAGGGAAAACACATTAAGGATCTCAGTTGGGTCACAAGTTGGCGGTTTCGGGTTGAGATCCTTTCATGGGTTGTCCGTCTCAGTGATCGAATAAAGAAGTTGGTGGAGCAGTTGTTCGACAATGGCTTGTCAATCACCAGACTGGTAGTGGTTGACAGGCCATGTCCTAGCAGTGGCGCCAAAAATGGAGGCTTTCAAGAAAGTGGCAGTTATCATCTTCGTGCCTCCTTTGTCGATACTTGTTAAGGACTATGTGAATTCTCTTGAGCTTCCTGTATCTCTCTCTGAGTTAGTAGTGTTGGGTTGGACTGGGAGCTTTTGTGCGGAGGACGAAGAAGCGTGGGAGGTTTTCAAGTTGGGGTAATAGAGGAATTCGTAGTTTTTAACATCAAAAGGGTTAAAAACTACGAATTCCAACTCTTCAACACCATCCAAAACAGGTGGTGGTGGAGGTGGAGGTGGAGGCAAATGGAGGTCATGGGGAGTTGTGCTCTTTGTTCGGGTGAAAGGTTCAAGTGTTATGGGGTTGGGATTATGAAAGGTTTTGGGCTACGTTTTTCTTGGAAAGGTGAAACATTGTTGCTTCAGGTGAGGTGTTTGGTCGAGGGGGTTTTTAGTCAGTTGATGTTGTGGGTAGTGAGGGTGTAGATTAAGTATCTTCATGGGTTCTTGGAAAGATTAAAACTTTAAGTGGCTAGTTAGGGTTAACCTATGAATGTTATGAATATTAACTTATGTAATTGTCAGCAGATATGAAGAAGAATTAGAGGTCCCAAAAGAAAGGGTATGGTGAAAAAGGCAGAGATTAGTCTTGGTGGCTCATACCTAGCTAGGAAGATAAAAAAAAAAAAAAATTAGAGTGCTCTGTTAACTATGATACAGGAAAGGGAAAGAAGGCTACAATGGTTTTGCTGAAGGGGATGGGGGGATCGTTACTATTTCCATCCTCTTATGAAGCTTAAAATTATTTCATGGAATGTGAGGGGCTTAAATGACAAAAAAAAAAGGAGCATAGTCAAGCAGGTTCTGAGGAAGTGGAAAAGATACTTGTTTACAGGAAATCAAATTTGAGGATATGTCGGGGGCAGTGGTGAAATCTCTTTGGGGTGGAAGGAGAGTTGATGGCAGTGCATGGGGCCTGGGGCCTAGGGCTCAGCTTGGCGTATTCTTTTGATGTGGTATTCTCAAGATTTTAAATATCGACCGTTCGTATCGTATCGGCTGATACGTATTGGAATTTTGGACCTTCGATACCGATATTTACCAATGTATTGGCCGATACTATCCAATATCTACCGATACATGACCGTATTACCGATACCGATACGTCTTTCGTTACCGCGATTTAGAATCCTGGGTATTCTAAAGTCATAGAGAGGAGAGAGGTTCATATTGGCTCCTTTTTACTCTCTATTTGTTCAAGAATATTGAGGATGGCTTTTTGTGGTCCTTTTCTGGTACATACTGTCTTCCCGTTTTCAGTGACATGAAGGACCTTTGGTGGAGACTTCAAAGTAAATTAGATTTCTGCACGAGAGATTAGGTTGTGAGTACTTTAAGTGGTTTCTCAAAGTTCATTTATGAGGAAGCTTTAGTTGGCTTACCATTGGAATGAGGGAGTTTCACATGGGATAATAATCATTCTATGATGAGGCTAGATAGATTTATGATTAGTTTGGATTGAGAGGAGCACTTTCTTTATGTTTTCCAGTCTTGCCTTCCTAGCCTACTTTGATCATGTCCAAATTATTATGCTTCATTATGGTGGCCTATCTCGGGGTCCTACTCTCTCTTTCGAGCATGTGGCTCCGGGAGAAAGGTCTTTTGGTTATAGTGCATGTTATTAGAAAGAGAATAATAGAAAATCGTGCCCTAATGGGTAGACAAACATTCTTATTTATAATAAAACTAGGAACCACTATTACAACAATACACCCACACACACCGGATAATAATTATATAATACTAATAATAATAATAAGCTACTAACACTCCCCTCAAGCTGAAGTATATATATCTACTAAGTCTAGCTTGTTACATAAATAGAAGACACGCGGATCCAGTAAAGATTTAGTGAAAATATCACCCACTTGTTCTCCGGTAGGAATACATCCAAATGTAACAACTCCTTTTTGATATTCCTCACGAATAAAGTGGCAGTCAATCTAATGTGCTTCGTTCGCTCAAGAAACACTGAATTTGTGACAATATAAATAGCGGAGGTATTATCAATCCAAAGTTTAGCAGAGTCTTCAAGGGAAAAGTGTAACTCTGTCAAAATCTATCAAAACCACATAATCTCAGCAGTTGCTAATGCCATAGCACGGTATTCGGACTCAGCACTAAAGCGGGATACCACAGTCTGCTTCTTGCTCTTCCAGGAAATCAAATTCCCACTAACAAACATAGAGTAACCAGATGTGGATCGCCTGTCAAATGTACATTCAGCCCAATCAGTATCAGAGTACCCTTCCATTCTCATATGGCCATGATCAGAAAAATGAATTCCCTTGCCTGGATTTTTGTGTAGGTACCGAAAATACGTAATACCGCTTGCCAATGAGGAACACGGGGATCAGAAAAGAACTAACTCACTGCACTTACCGGATAAGCAATATCTGGACGAGTCATGGTAGTAAGATAGTTAAGCTGTCCCACTGTACGTCGATATTGTTCAGGATCCGAGAGAACCGCTCCTTCTTTCGGCGCTAGCTTGACATTAGACTTCATATTGGAGTTCACTCCTTTAGCATTCATATATCATGCTCGCTCTAGAATGTCAAGAACATACTTTCGCTGAGAGACGAACACACCTTTCGTATTCCTGGTTACTTCAATACCCAAGAAGTATTGAAGTTCACCAAGATCTTTCGTCTGAAACTTAGTACCCAAGAAGGATTTAAGGGTAGCAATCCCTTCACTGTCACTTCTGGTAATAACAATGTCATCCACATAAACAAGTAATATGTAACCTGCTTAGGTATGTCAAAAGAAGATAGTATGATCCTTTGCTGACTGCCGAAGGCCAAATTCCTGGACGACTGAGCTAAAACGGCCAAACTAGGCCCTGAGAGACTGCTTCAGACCATATAATGAATGCCGTAAATGACAGACATTATTAGACCCCCCCTGAGCAACAAAGTCAGGTGGTTGCTCCATATAAACTTCTTCCTTCAGATCACCATGCAAAAAAGCATTTTTTACGTCCAGTTGATACAAAGGCCACTGATGGGAAGCACAGCCAGAGACAAGAATAGACGAACAGAGGCCATCTTCGCAACATGGGAGAAAGTATCAAAATAGTCAAAGCCATAAGTCTGAGCATAGCCCTTGGCCACCAAACGGGCTTTCAACCTCTCAAGAGTGTCATCAGAATGAAGTTTGACAGCATACACCAACTTACACCTGATAGCTGTCTTCCCAGGAGGAAGGCTCACCAGGTCCCATGTATGATTAGCCTCAAGCGCATTCATCTCCTCAATCACAGCTTGACGCCAACCTAGATGAGAAAGGGTATCGACAACAGAGCAAGGTAAAGAATGCTTATCAAGGGTAGTAATACCCTTCTGGATAGTAGCAGGTAAACCACGATATGAGGTAACATATAAGGGATGATCCCGACAACTACGATAAGACCTGCGTAAAGCAATAAGAGGATCACTTACCTGATCAGAGGCCGGATCCAGCGGAGAGGAGACTGACTCTGGTAGAGGAGAGGTGGCGGGGCCGGGAGAAGATGATTCTGAGGATGAGAAGGGCACAGGTGTCTCTGGGATAGCCGGAGAAGTCGTCTCAGAAATGTCAACTTGGGACTGGGGAACTGGAGGCGGGCCACTGGGAAATCGGTGGAAGAGGGATACAGCAGAATCTGATCTGAATCATCAGTATTAGTATAGACAGGTGGAGTCACTGATGCATAGAATGAAGCAGACTCAACAAACACTACATCTCGGGAGACTAGGAACCGTCGCAATTTCGGACTGTAACAACGATATCCTTTATGTGTCTTAGGATATCCCATGGAAGCACACTTTAGGGCTCGAGCATCTAATTTGGTCACATTCGGCCTCATATCGCGCAAATAACACACATCCAAAAATCTTTAGTGGTAATGAAAAAGGAATCTGCTGATGAAGTAAAACCGACAAGGGTGTAACACCATGGAGGATAGAGGACGGTAATCGATTAATAAGATAGCATGCTATCAATACAGCTTCACTCCAGAACACTTTGGGAACCTTCATTTGGAACATCAGGGCCGAGCAGTTTCCAATAGATGTCTATTCTTCCTCTCAGCCACGCCATTCTGTTGTGGGGTGTCTGAACATGATGTCTAGTGAATAATTCTATTGGTACGCAAGTAGGTACTCAACACGCCACCAATGTATTCACCCCCATTATCATTGTGGAGAATCTGAACAGTCTTTCCAAATTGAGTTTTGACTTTTTGACAAAAATTAGTGAAGACAGCCGGTAATTCAAAACGCTTCTTCATAAGATAAAAATAAGTAATTCGAGAATAGTCATCAACAAACGTGACAAAGTACCGAAATCCAAATAAAGATATGACATGACACAGACCCCATACATCTGAATGAACTAAAGAAAAAGGAATCATGGTCCTATTATTATTCCTTGGCACATGACTCGCATTCTAACTGTGTAGCTTGACTGAAACTGGGACATAATTTCTTCAAACTCGGCAAGGAAGGATGGCCCAACCGACAATGTATATCCAAAAGTTGAGATGACTGTTCGGAGCATGCAACATATGAAGTCTCATCCATCATATACAGGCCACCCACCACTCGTCCTCTACTGATAGTACTCCTCGAAACTAGATCCTGAAAAACACAGTGATTAGGAAAGAATGTTACTGAGCACTGCAAATCTTTTGTAATACAACTCACCGATAGCAGATTAAAATGATTAGTAGGAGTATGTAAAACATTAGAGAGGATAAGAGATGGAGATAAAGCAGCTACTCCATGTCCTTTCACCTATAAGGTTCCTCCATTGGTAACAAGAACTCCATTATGTTCAGGGATCAATTGATAAGATGAAAAATTACCTGTGGAGTGGGTCATATGTGCAGATGTACCCGAGTCTATAACCCATGATCTGGGAGTAGCCATACATGCAACTGGGTTACCTGCAACTGTAGCTGAGGGAGTGTCGGGTGTGTTCCCAATCTTCATCTGGATAAATTGATCATACTACTCTTGAGTCATATCGATAGTCCTCCTCTCAGAAGAAGAGGAAGGAACATCATAATCGGCCACTGCATTGGCCACAGAAGAAGTAGGACGCCCATGTAGCTTCCAACACGAGCTTTGTAAGTGTCCCTGCTCTCCACAATAATAACAGGACCTGGTGTCACGTCCACCTCGGCCTCTACCTCTGCCTCGTCCTCCATCACGGCCTCTACCTCGTCCTCCATCACCACGACCTCCATCACGACCTCTACCGCGAAAACCACCTCGACCTCCGTCCCAAAATGCACCTAGGGCTGTGTGATCACCTTGGTCAGCAGTAGTAATACGAGGCCCGTCTGTATAAATTGCTCTGTTCATTCTCCTGAAAACCTCAGATAAAGAGGGAATATCTGACCCTGCCAAAATCTGTGAACGTGCTGAGTCAAGTTGCTGGTTCACCCCAAGTAAGAAACATACAACCAAGAACTGCATCCTCTGCTCTCTGAAAACCTCGTACCGATTGGTGAAGGGGACTAAGCGATCATACTTATCTGCTAATACTTTGAACTCCGTGAAATAGTCTGAGAAAAGCCGTTCTCCATGATATATCCTAAAGATACTCCGCATCACGTCATATAATCTGGATAAGTCATTAGTCGATGTAAATGTCTCCTCGAGTTTAGTCTACACCTCTCGCACAGTGGTGGCTTTAGCCACCAACACCTCAATGGAAGACTCCATTGAATTCAGCATCCTACTAAGTAGTCTCGCATCATCCCTCTTCCACCTCTTGTATTCATCAGATCCCTTCTCAGGAGGATCGTTGAATAAATGATCCTCATTTTCCATACCTTCAATTTTTAGCAATACTTTTTTCTTCCATAACACATGTTTGTGGTGCAGTCAGTCTCGAATCCACTAACCGTGTGGATGATGAAAACACATCTGTGATTGCTTGTCTGCCAGTACTCATTTGAATTTCACTAATCCTTCTTTCAGTACTACTTGGAGAGTCACCCACCCTTGTCGAACTTTCTGTCGACATCACACTCTATCAATATTAAGGAATCACAGGCAACCACTACAACAACACAATAAAACTCAATTCCAACCGGTACAATTCATAAATGGACCACCAAGCATACCTTCAAGCTATCACCATAGTCTTCAGCACCCCGTGATAGTCCCCGAGACCCTCAAAACAGCAACTAGGGTTCTCCGCAGGATTATTGGTACTCACAGAATCAAGGTAAAGGACAACAGCAGTCCCTAGAACCTCAAACCAGCGACTAGAACTCCCCGAGGGACTATCGGCACTTCCAGCAGAGAGAAAGAGAGGTGGGCTGTGTGAGAAAGCAGTTGTCGGCAACTCTAGAAAAGCTAGGGCTTCATCAGTCAACAGGGAAGGATCTCGGCAACTCCTAAAGGGGGAGAAGAGACTGTCGGCACTTTAGGGAAGGGACAGGGGATCTTGCGGCACTGCAGGGAAGGAGAAGAAGGCTGTCGGCAACCTCAGGGATGGCTGTCGGCAGCTTTAGAGCAGAAGGTGGTGTCGGTACATTCAGGGAAGAAGAGGAGACTGTCGGCACTGTTCAACGCCTGAGATAGGGCTTTCGGCACTGGTAAGGGGTAGTCGGCAACTGTTGTGGGACTGAGGGTGGTCGAGAGTGGCTATCGGGAGATCGTCGGTCACTGTTGCTGGGTGTGGTGAAGTCGTCGGCACTGTGAAGGTCGTTGGCTGGGTGTGGGTGGTCGTTGGTCACTGGTGGGTGGTTGTCGGCACTGTGGGTGTTAGTCAAAGATTGGTGGGTAGTCGTCGGCACTGTGGCAGAAGAAGAAGGTCGTCAGCACTCTGTGTTAGTCAAAGGAACTGTTCAAGGGTTGGTCAATGGTTGAGGTGGCTAGGGTTAGGGTTAGGATTTCATGAAAGCTAGGGTTTCATGGTAGCTCTGATACCATGTTATTAGAAAGAGAATAATGGGAAGCCGTACCCTATTGGGTAGACAAACATTTTTATTTATAATAAAACTAGGGACCACTGTTACAACTATACACCCACACATACCGAATAATAATTATATAATACTAATAATAATAATAAGCTACTAACACAACCATGGTGGGAATGTTTCTTCTTGTTGGGTAGCCCGAACTTCTTTCTTGCTCAAAAGTTAAAATTGTTGAAGTTGAAGCTGTGGTTGTGGAATAGGATTAGGGAGGATAAAGGTTCGTATCTCTGGATTAATAGAGGACATCAAAGCTAGATGAAAAAAGGGGTTGGTGGTTTGTCTTTCGATTAGAAGCTAGGGCGAATGGTGGGAAGGAAGAGTTGAAAAAGTTTCTTTTATTTGAAGAGATCAATTGGAGCCAAAGGACCAAGTCTCTTTGGCTCGGGGAGGGGGACAATAATACTATAGTCTTTCATCATATGGCTAATGCTCATAGAAGAATCAATCATATTGGGAGGATTATTGTTGACGAAGGAGGTTCATGTTTCTTTTAGAATAGTAAGCTTTTTCTATGCTTTTATAACTTGGAGGAATTTCTAAGAAATCTTAATGCCTTCTTTATTGCGTTAGTTTCCAAGAAAAAGAGAGCAGGATGGAATTAAAGGATTTCATCCCTATTAGCTTGGTTGACAGTGTTCATAAAATCATTGCAAAATTTCTGGCAAAGAGGTTGAGGGAGATGATTGGCAAGGTCATTTTAGAGTTCCAGAATGCCTTCGTGTGGTGTAGACAGATCTTGGATGCAGTTTTTGTTGCTACTGAATATGTAGACTCTAGAGTGTTTAGTAATGATCACATGATTATTTGTAAGGTGGATCTAGATAAGGCATATAATCATCTGAATTGGGGTTTTCTCTTTTACATTCTTTGAAGGATGGGGATTTGGCGATAGGTTGAGGAGGTGGATTAGTTTTTGAATATCTTTAGATAAGTTTCCAGTACTAGTTGATGACGTTCCTAAAGGTTTCTTTGCCATTTCAACGTGATTGAGGCAAGGTGATCTTTTTTCTCCTTTTTTGTTCCTCTTTGTTATGGAAGCTCTAAGTATTCTTAGAATAGCTTCAAATGTCTTTATTAACGGTTTTTCGGGCAGACTCTAGAGAAGGGTTAGTGGCATCAGTGTCTGATCTTCTATTTGCAGATTATAATGGTTTTTTATGGAGCGAAGGCGGATAAGTTGAGACTTTTGATATGTATCCGATTTCTTTGCTTTACAATTGCTTTTGGTCTTCAGGTGAATCTAGCCAAGAGCGAGATCATTGCTGTTTTGAGTGTGGTTAATGTGGAGATGTTGGCCTTAAAACTTGTGGGTTGTAATGTTGGATCACTCCTATCTATTTGGGGATGCTTCTAGGTTCTCCCTACAAAGCCAAGCTTTGGACCCAATAAAGGAAAGGTTAGAGAAGAGGTTAGCAACTTGGAAGGGGCAATATCTATATTGGATAAAGAGTACTTTATCCAATATATCAAGTTATTTTATATCTCATTTCACTATTCCTCTATCGGTGGTCCGGAGATTAGAGAAGTTGATGAGGAACTTTCTTTAGAAGGGGTTGGGCGAGGAATTTTACCATCTAGTAAAATAGAGCGTGGTTCTTTTTCCAGAGGAAGGGGCCCTGGGTATTAAGAACTTTTTGTTATTCAATGAAGCGTTATTGGGTAAGTGGTTGTGGAGGTTTTTCCAAGAGAGGGATAGTTTGTGGAGGTGAGTGGTGTGGTGGCAGACAAGTATAGGTTCCTAGGGCCTGGGGGAGTGGTCCTCGGGTCCCATCAGAGGGGTGTTTGGTAAGGAGTTGTGGAAAGGCACGATGTAAGTTTAGGAAGATTTTTCTCTTAGAATTGCTTTTAAAGTAGGCAAAGGGAGAAGGGTGAGATTTTGATCGAACATTTGGTGTGGTCATAAGCATTTACAGGATGTCTTTCCAGATTTGTTTGACATTGCGATGACTAAAGGGGCTTTTGTGGTGGATTATTGGTCTAGAGGCCTTAGTGTTTGGGTTTGGAGCCCCTATTCAGAAGAGCGTTGTTTGATTGGAAAGTAAGCTCAGTGGCATATTTTTTGGGGATTCTTTCTGACTTATGTGTTCAACTATATTTAGAGGATTCTTTGGTATGATTTGTGCTTCTAATGGTGTGTTCTCAGTGTCGACCTTATATGGGGACCTTGTTGACCTTGGAGATTGCAATTCTCCTTGAAAAGGAGTGTGGTGTGCATGAGCTCCTCCTACAATAGCTCTTTTTTCTTGGACTACAACTAAAGAAGTTATTATCGCTATTAATAACTTGATAACGTTGTGATAGATCGGTGTTGTATGTGCAAGGGTGCAGAGAAATCGGTCAATCATTTGTTGCTACATTGCGTAGTGGCCGCGCAACTTGGGGTTAACTGAGTGTTGCCTAGGATCAGTGAAGGGGCTTTTTGCGTGCTGGCATAGAGGATGTTCAAGGAAGAGCCAAAGGAAAGTTTGGAGCATGGTGTCTTTTTGTATCGTGTGGAGCATTCGAAGAAACTGGAATTGTAAGTTGTTCTTCAAGGGTGTTGAATGCTCCATTCCTATTTTGAAAGGGATATGCATTTGATCATCTTTTTTTTGTTTTTTTGGCTCCACAGGGTTTGTCCTCCTTCATTGAATTCTTCTTGTAAGTTGTTGGGAGATTTGAGTATCCCAATTGTATATGATTTCAGTATAGGTTGGTTTTTGTTATGGCTCTATGTGTACATGTTTACGGCTCTTTGGTGTTTCTAATTACTTTGTAAAAAGGTAATGTCTTACATAATGGAGTTTTGGAAATAATAAAGGAATCTAAGGCCCCTCTTTTTGGTACTGCAGTAAAATTAGCTTGGAAGAGTTTTATGCTCTTTTAAGTGCTTCAAGGTGTTTTTGGCGGCATCTTTTAAGTACTTGATTTTAAAGGTTTGTTTCCAATAAGTATTATTATTAGTGTAGTAATGAGATGCTTTGGTGGGGAAGAGGAAGGGAAAAGTCTTATGTTTTCTAGTGTGCGGCCAAACAATACAAAAGTTCTTTGCTACATCATCTTGCGTAACTCTTAGTTGACATGGCACCTCAATAAACTACAGCTCCACAATAGAGCTTATGGTCATTGAATAAATGAACTTAAAACAGATGTGTAGCAGGATAATTGCTCAGAACTCCTTTTTCTTTCTCTCCTTTGCTTTAGCAAGTGGTGGGTTGGTGGCTGCATGCGGGCTGAGACTTTTGATTTGAAATGGCATTTAGATGGAGGTTGATTTTGATTCTTACCATTTCAATTGTCAAAGCATTAAAATTTTAAATGGAGAACCGTGCTTTGGAGTTTGGAAGATCCTTTTATGCGTATGATAGTGCAAGTGGAGTTCTGAATATGTTATATGTAAATGGTGGGCAATTGCATTCTCCACATCAATGAATGGAATCGTTGTCGACGCAGAGCACACTAATGAGAAGGAGAAAGGAAAAACACAAATGCGTGGCTTAACCTAATGGTAAGGCTTGCCGTTAGTGTCTTCAGTGGCATTATGGAGACAGCCTATCCAGAAATGGAGGTAAGGCTGTGTCCATCTTTTCCCTTCCCAAACCCTAACTCAAGTGGGAGATTCATGCATTGGGCTGCCCTTTTTTTTATATGTAAATGGTTGCCAGCTCATGGTACATTCAAGATAATGGACACATAATTTAAAATTCTATTTAATGGATGTTCAAATGCATACATAGCCTATTACCAATGCCATATAGGAAGATGAACCTGCATCCTACTTTTCATGTAATTATGAGACCAGCATTTTTTTACCTGAACTAGTACTAGCTTTTCTTAGAAACGAAAATAAGTACTCAAGAACATTTTGTCTTGGAAGAGCAGGAATTGTAGGACCATTTAGTGGCTACAGTTTATCTGATGTATTCTAACATGATTTTACAGTTTCAGTTTCTTTTGTTATATGGGACACCTGGCTGTTTCTTTCTTCCTCTCGGCATAGATAAGAAGATCATTGTTTTTTCCCTGTTAAACCACTGTAGTCATTACAATTTTTGTTGCTACCACATCAGATTCTGGTATTGAACTGATAAAGGTTGAAAGGAGCAATGATTGCTTTGACTTGTCTTTATCTTACTGCTGGTTTTCCATCTCATGTACTCCAATGACCACAACCACCCCCCTCTCCACCCACCTTTTTTTTGTTGTTGGGCTCGCAGGAGAGAGGTGTGGCAATTCTGATATATTGCTAGGCTGTGAATGAACTTATTTATTTATTTGTATTGATTGATCGGGCTTTAATTTATTTTGTTGACCTGCATAGCAGTCAGTTTTTAGTAAATAATAAAGGGAAACTACTTATTCTAGCTCTGTTGCCAGGGGTTCCTGGGAGACTATGACTTTAGGAGCAAAACCCATCAAGATGAGTTTAGCCCAGAAGGCTTATGTAGAGCTTCAATGTTTGCTTTGCTTGTAAAGGAGGAGCTTGAGTCATGGCCAGAGCAGAGCACCCGGAGTAGGACTTGGATAACCATACCTCAAGCAGCAGAGAACTGCCGGCATGCATGGATGAGAGAAGCTCTGTTACAAGGCTTCTCCAAGTGGCTTGATGAGAAAATATTGAATACGGGGGAAGAACTCCCAGAACAAGATTAATTTCCTTAGTGCATAAGAACTATTTCATGAGTGCAAATCCATGCTCTCAAGCTAGCTTCTCTGTTCGAAACTGGTTTCTGGTCAAATCTTCTCTTTCAATACAACGGTATTCAACGACATTTGGTCAGTCTAATTCCGTGCATAGATACCTTTTTTTCCGGGTAGCTCACTTTTGTATGTTATAAGTCGTTTTCTTTTTGCTGACCTCTCTCTGGTGTATTTTTAATGAGAGAGAAGAAACTATAGGATTTCTTCAAACCCCTTATTTTACTGATGCATTCTTTACAGTTATTAGACCAAATTCTACCCTCACTCTCGATAAATCCTTTGATGATTTGAGGGAGAAGGCTGGATGCTTTTTCTATCTCATGACATTTGTGAATTGCTTATGTAGGAATTTGCAGAACATTTTGAATTTGAGATGCAGGTAAGCAACGGCTCTGGTTGATCTTGATCAAATGAGGGCAAAATTTGAGGATTTTGGGGATTTGACCCTCCCAATTTTGTTGGCGGTTTTGGAATTTGAGCTCATAAAAAAGTTGTCGAATTTAAATGGAAATGATATTCACGATCTATTTCTAGCATTTGACATTCTCTGAATGAGAACTATATAGCAAAACGTGAAAGTCATTTCTCAATTTAAAAGATGGTTAGGCATTTCTCTATGGCTTCCCTTTTTTTAAAAAAAAGAGATAGAGTCTAACTACAAACTAATCACAAGGTCAACCCCTTCCATTCATATGCAGTAGGAGCCACAAATGATGCAAGTTTCACATATAGATGGATGGTCGAGGTAATTTTTGTTCTGGTTGGTTTGTAATTATTTTGCTTATGTAAAATTAGTCTTTTTCCCCCTCCTGTATTCTAAGAGAGCATAGTTGTGTCTGAAAACAGCTCTTTATCCTAGCCATCAACTTGCTTCAAATTGGTACAAATTCTTTATGCTAATGGAAGAATATGGCTTAAGGGAATGATTGGTACAAATTCTTTATGTTAATGGAAGAATGTGGCTTAAGGGAATGAGTGACTCAGACCTCTACTGGTAAAATTTTTGACGTAGCAAAGCAAAGCTCACACAAATCCATTGAACCCAAAAACTAAACAACTCTCTAAAAAATGTGGCAATGACACATTTTTCATGGAGCTAACAAGTAGTGGGAAATAGAGACTTTTTCTTGCCCCCACCCCAATAAAGAGATTTTGAAGCCAAATTAATCTGTCGCCCTTGCATATTAAGTTTGTTTTCAGGGAAAGCAGCAATAAAGCAAGCAGAAATTAAAGAATAATAGAATGAATAATGTGTAGAAGACAAAAGGAGATTGGAGAAATTTAAAAAAAAGGGTAAAATACAATCACCTCTCTTGAGGTATTAGTCAATACAGTTAATTCCATGAGGTATTTAAAATTACAAATTCTCCTTGTTGACTAACAAGGATAACGAAAAATGTCAAATGACTTATATACCCTCATTCAACAAATTATTCACCTTCCCATATATGTTTTATGCATGTGATGGCTTAGATATGCATGTTGGTTCCTATCCCGGACTGTTTAGGCACAATAATGCAAAAGTTGAGAATTTTTTGGGCAGGATCGATCGATCGGTCTAGAGACAGATTGATTGGTCTATCGAGATTAAGTGCGCGTGGGGCAGATCAAAACTTTTGTTTTTGGTTCCAAGCTTATGTTGCAAGCTTCTCCTCCTTCTTTCTAAGAGATAACTTAAAACCCTAGACTTCTCTCTAGATCTCTTCTTGCTCCGGGTATGATTCTTGGTGTTGTGAGAGCGGAACAGTGATGTACACACCGAGGGTTTCGCATTCATCCAAACGGAAACTCGTTTCGACGACGTTGGTTTTTCGCCGGTGTTTACAGTTTTGAGTTTTTAACTTTCTGCGGTAGGATTCTAAATTATCTTGCTTTAAAATGGTGTTATACGTGATCATACGCATTTTTACCAGATTTAAATGCTAAAAATGTTGGATTGTGATATTAAACGGTGTTTGGTTGGTTAAAAAGTATGTTTTGCACTCCTAAGGTTTATGACAAAGTTAGTGGAGTTATGAGTGTGTTGTCAAAACATGGTTTTAATGTTTGGAGCTAACCCTTGAGGTTGAGCCTTGGTTTAAACGATTTGGTTGAAAGGGTGGAACACATTTTGAAAATGTTGATTAATTTTCCATTGTTATATGGATGATGTAGCTGTGTGCCTTTAAGCGTTTTGTACATGGCTGTGTGCGTACAAACGTCTCGATGGTTGTTGTTGTGTTTCTTTAAACGTTTTATACATGGCTGTGTGCGTACAAATATTTCAATAATAGTGCTGTGTGTAGTTTTAATAATTCAATAGATGTACCGTAACAATGTGTTTAATGTGAGCTTCAATTGTTCCTTCGTGAAAGTTCAAAAACTTGCACAAGATACGTGCTTCGCTCTTTCGGATTAATCCCCGTAAATAAAGTAATTGCCCCATTGGGAGGCGTTTGTTGTTGTAACAATGTATAGAGCTTGTCATCACCTAGCGGGTCATTAAATGTCCCGGGTCTAGGCTAATGGGTGAGATTCTATAGTTGTTACCTTTGTCCCCATAGCGACGTGGTTGGTACATAGGAATCATGGGTGGTTGTGGAAACCGGGTTGGGAAATAACATGTTGTTTATATTTATTAAACTGTTGGACATTATTGGATTATATGAAAACTGGTGATTTTAAGAATGGAAAATCGTTTTGAGACTTGTGTAGTCGAGTTGTTTATATAATCTGTGATTGCATGTTACGCTTTTAATACATGTTGTTTTTTTCTATTGGGTTTCAGCTCACGTTGTTGGATTTAAATAATTTCAGGTGATCCTGATTATGTGGATTGAGGTGGCAAAGTTCTATGAGTGATGGTGGACGAGAAAACTTGTAATTTTCTCGTTTTGATTATTTTATATTATGTAATCGTTGCAACATGTTTTGTACATGATAGTTTCTGTTTTGTAAGCCCTAAGGCTATGGTTGTAATGCATAAATGTTTGTATGACTATGAAAGGAACCTTGAGTTGGTTTATT
>JAOTRH010030788.1:0-21096 GCA_034768845.1 Heliamphora exappendiculata | reverse complement strand
AAGGTAACAACTATAGACTCCTGCCCATTACCCTAGTCCTGAACCACTTAAGGCCTGCTAGGTAATGACAAATTCTACACGGAGTTACAACAATAAAGCCGCTCACGAGGCACCAGACTTCTTTACGGATTTTCACGACTGATGGACGAAGTATAACCAAACCACGTTTACAGGGATTAACCCAAGGGACCATAGCGAACCAACTCTACACACATTTTTGAATTTCCACCAAGGAGCAATAGATGCCCAACTCAAAACCATACACTGTCACGGTACATCTAGGGAGAACATTTAAAAATCTATCGTAGCTCAACTACGAAAACTTGTAAAACAGTTTATACAACACATATATAAAAAGAGATCCAATCCATCGACATGGAGATCTAAAACCATTTCCAACAAAACGTTTAAGAGTTGAGACTCAACCACGCAGGTTAGCTCCAAACCTCCAAAAATAAGTTTTTTACCATTTTCACAAAACACCTCGTTTTCAAATCTCCTTTTGAAAACTACGGATACCATGCACCCGAATCATGTATACAACCAAGAAAAGGCAAAAAAACTTACTTTTACCCAAAACTAAGATTTACACATGAAAATCACATTTGATATATTTTCTACCCAGTGAAAACACATATAATCACATATATCACCGTTATACGGCAGTAGGGTCTAGAATCCTACCTCAGTGAGTCAAAATTCGAAGGCTCAAAAATTGAACCTCGTCGAAACAAGAATCTGTCCAGATGGATGGGAAGTCCACGTTCCCAATAGCAAGGATCCACAAAGAAACCAACAAAAAACTAAGCCCCAGGCCCTCAAAAGCTAAAGAGAAGCAGAGAAAATGGGTAATTTAGCTTCTAAGAAAGGTTTGGAATAAATATCTCCGCCACTGAGATATTTATAGAAACGCCAAAAAGCTTATGTCCAGTCGATCAAACCCCCATGTCCAGTCGACCGAACTCAAAATTTTCAGTCCAGTCGACTGGGCCAACCCTCCAGTCGACCGAACTGCTGGGCAATGTGTTTTCCAAAGAAAAACAAGATTTTTGGTCCAAACACAAGCCAAACAAGCCTCTACTAAATCCTGAAAAGCGTATAATACATTTATACATGCTGTTCTATAACTTTAAAGCATAAACCATGCAATGAGGCTATTTATATACTAAAAGAAACACGTCATGTATATAAACAACTCAAAATTCAAAGGTTTAAGGACTCACAACTCTCCCCCTTAAGGATTTTTGCCCCCGAAATTCGCAATAAGGTCACGAGGTAAATAGGTATGGGTATTTAGCACGCATCCCAGACTCGAGCTCCCATGTCACTTCTTCAACCCCGTGATGAAGCCATAGGACCTTGACATAAGCAATCGTTCTCCCCCATAACACCTGCTCCTTTGTATCAAGAATCCTCACTGGACGCTACTCATAAATGGCATCCTCATCAATCCGCAGTTCAGCCCCATATAACGCATGTGAAGGATCAGGCTCGTACCTCCAAAGCATAGAAACGTGGAACACGTTGTGCACAAATGCTAACTGAAGTGACAAAACCAAACGATATGTGACCTATCCAACTCTATCGAGGTTCTCAAATGGTCCAATGAAGCGCGGTGATAGCTTCCCGCTGCGACCAAACCTCATCAAACCTCTACGTGGAGAGACCTTCAGAAACACATGATCTCCCACTGCAAACACTAAAGGTCGCCTCCTTAAATCTGCATAACTCTTCTGGAGGCTCTAAGCTGTCATAAGGTGTTGGCGAATCACGGCAACCTTCTTTGTTGTCTCCCGCACCAAGTTGGGTCCCAAGACTGTGGTCTCTCCCACATCTATCTAACACACGGGCAATCTACATGGTCTACCATACAAAGCCTCATACGGTGCCATTCCAATACTTGACTGATAGCTGTTGTTATATGCAAACTCTGCCAACGGTAGATGATCCTCCCAAGAACCTCTGGAGTCAAGGACACAAGCCCTAAGCATATCCTCCAGAATTTGTATAGTCCTCTAAGACTGACCATCCGTCTGGGGGTGAAAAGCAGTACTGAACATCAGGTTCGTCCCCAAAGCCTCCTAAAGCCTCTGCCAAAAGCGCGATGTGTAGCATGGATCTCGGTCAGAAACAATAGACACTGGCACTCCATGCAATCGGAATATCTCTCTGACATACAAGCTACTCAGTCGTTCCACCGAATCCTTCACACGGATGGGGAGAAAATGTGCAGACTTCATCAACCTATCAATCACAACACATACGGCGTCGTGTTCCCTAGGTGACCGAGGAAGTCCTAACACAAAGTCCATCATGACATCTCTTACTTCCACTCTGATATCGGTAACGACTGTAGTAATTCTGGTGGTCTCTAGTATTCCGCCTTCACCTTCTGATAGGTAAGGCACCGTGAAACAAAATGAATCACATCTTTCTTCATTCCCGTCCAATGGAACTGACGATGTAGGTCATGATACATCTTCATGCCTCCAGGATGCACCGTAAGGCGAGAATGATGACACTCACGTAGTAGATCACCTCGGCATGACTTTGGCACAAACAACCTCCCAGCCAACCTCAGACTCTGATCTGAACCCACAATCCATCCCGTCGTATCCTCTCCACTAGCAACACGATCTCGTATCTTCTGAGCCTCCTGGTCCGTCTACTGGACCTCTAGCACACATGCTATCAACGCTGGTCGAGTAACTATTGAAAACAAGGTGGCACTCGTCGCTGTCTCCCCGAGACACAAATCAAACTCCCCAACCTCTCAACGCATGTCCCACTCCCGTATAACCACAAAAGCTAATGCCCCGAGAGATCTTCTACTAAGAGCGTCTGCCACAACATTGACCTTCCCTGAATGGTACTGCAAGTCAAAATCATAATCCTCCAACAACTCAATCCATCGTTGTTAGCGCAAGTTCAGGTCGTTCTGCGAAAATAAGTATTTCAGACTCTTGTGATAGAAAAAAACCTCGAAGTGCTCACCATAAAGATAGTGATGCCATGTCTTCAAGGCAAAGACCACGGTTGCAACCTCCAAATTGTGTGTCTGGTAGTTCTTCTCGTGCGTCTTCAACTGTCGAGAACCGTAGACTACAACCTTACCCCCCGGCATCAGAACACATTCAAGACCATCATGTGATGCATCACAGTATACTGTATACCCCAAGCATCGCTCTGGGATAATCAATATTGGCGCGCTAGTCAACCTCATCTTCAGCTCCTGGAATGCCGACTCACAGGACTCACTCCAAACAAACACAACTCCCTTTCGCGTCAGATGCGTCATCGATGCAGCAAGTCTCACAAAATCCTTCACGAACCGCCGATAGTAACCTGCCAAACCCAGAAAATTGCGAATCTCAAAGTTTCTCTTTAGTCGCTCCCAACCTGTCATAGCATCAGTCTTCGACGAATCCATAACTACTCCGATTGTCAACACCATGTGTCCAAGAAACCTCACCTCAGACATCCAAAACTCACACTTCTCGAACTTCGCATACAAGCGACGCTCTCTCAAAGTCTGTAGTGCGATACACATGTGGTCCTCGTGCGCCGCCCTCGTGGGTGAATATATAAGTATATCATCCACAAACAACACTAAAAGACTATCTAGATGAGGATGGAAGATCCAGTTCATCAAACTCATGAACGTGGCAGGAGCGTTCGTCATACCGAACAGCATAACGAAAAACTCATAGTGACTATAGCGAGTCCGAAAGGCGGTCTTCGCTATGTCCTCGTCCTTAATCCTCAACTGGTGGCATCCTGATCTCAAGTCAATCTTTGAGAAGCAGCTCGACCCCTTTAACTAATCAAACAAATCATCTATCCTCGGCATCGAATACTTTTTCTTCACTGTCACCTGATTCAGCTTCCGGTAGTCGATACACAATCGTAAGGATCCATCCTTCTTTTTAGCAAAAAGACCATGAGCTCTCCACGGCGAAGTACTCGGGTGTGTAAACCCTCTGCCAAGCAACTCCTGAAGCTGTACCTTGAGTTCTCGCAACTCAGTGGGTGTAAAACGATATGACGGTATAGATATGGGAGCAGCTCCAGGAACTAGATCAATAGAGAACTCTACCTCACGGCTCGATGGCAACTCAAACAGATCATCATGAAAGACATCTGAGTAGTCAGAAACCACTGGAGGTAACTCTCCTCGACTCCCAACTACCTCATCCAACATAAGGGCTGAAAAAAGGAAACCCAGGTTACCCTAGTTTTGCACAGCACTGGGAAAAAACATCAAACCCTCATCTCGATCACCCATAAAACAAAAGCAATCTACCATCGGTGTACAAATCGTTACCCTCCGTCGATCGCAATCGATAAAGGCACGATAGGTGGTCAGCCAATCCATCCCTAAAATGACATCAAACGTGATCATGTCTAGAATAATAAAGTCAAACTCTAAACAACGACCGGCGACCTCCAATATGCAGGATCTACAGACAAGACTCAACATCACACTCCCACTGACTGGGGTCTCCACGCTCAAAGCACTACCCAACTGGTCTGTTTTTAACCCCAATACAGATGCAAAAGCAGAAAATATAAATGAACACGATGCTCCGATATCTATGAGAACACTGGCCCGTGATCTATAGACTAGAAGAGTACCTCTAATCATGGAGGTGGTAGCAGCAGCATCGGGCACGACCGGTGCTCTGGATGAACTGGGATATGCAAGAACATATGCTTTGGCCTGTCCACTGTTGCCCTGAACTGTAGAATGTCTTCCTGATTGCACTGATGTGCCCCCTTCTGCAAACCTAGATAGCTAGCGTCCCTAGGCAGATGGAGTAACAGGCGCTCCAATTGTACTCTGCATGCTCTCTCCTCTGGGTAAGTTCCTCCAGATGTGCCCTGACTGGCCACACTCAAAACATACCCAGTAGTTCCCTCTCCTGCATCTGCGACTGCGACTGTAACTGTGCCTGAATAGGCGCTGGACTCCGTCATTCTGTCGCACAATGCCCTGGCAGTTGGCATCTGTGATAAAGAAGCCCTCTTAGATCTGACCTTCCCGTTGAAGCTACGGGAGGTGTAAGTGCAGAAAACTGTGGCTGATATGACCCCATTGGATAAGAACTCGAACCAGATGTTTGTTGACGCTTGTCCTTGCATCTTCGATCTTGTGCGCGACCCCCACCTTGCTAAACCATAGTATCCCTATCTCTGCGCGTCTCATTCAGAGTGTCCTCCACCTTCATGGCGGTCTCCACTAACTCTGTAAAAACTTGCATCCTGAATGCTGCCACTCTGTCATGAATAGCGGGCCTCAAACTCCTCTCGAACCATTTCCCACAAAACTCATCAGTAGGCATAATCTCCTCTGCAAACCGGGACATGCTAGTAAACTCAGCCTCATACTCAACCACTGACATCGTCCTCTGAGTTCGAAAAAGGAAGTCCTCTCTATAGCGATCCCTCAAAGTCGCTGGAAAGTATTTCTTCAGAAATACCTTCGTGAATGTCTCCCAAGTGCCTCCCACCGTAGTCTTGGCGAATTTTCACTACATATGAGCACTCCCCCTCAGCTAGAAAGTGGCAAATGAAACCCGCAGATCATCTTCCTCAATCTGAAGAGTATCAAAGATCCTAGTAACCAGCTCCAGCCACTCAGTGGCCACCGTGGGGTTGGGATCCCCAGAAAAGGTAGGAGGGTCTAGACGATAAAACTCATGCATTGCAACCGTCGCCCTCTGCTCAGGTACGATCTCTCTCCCCTAGAGGCCTCAGCCAGCAACCGGATGGAGCCTACCATCTCACGCATCAGGCCTTCGTCAACAGGTCCTTGGGGTGCATTAGCATCCCCAATATCTGGGACTGGAACGTCCCTTCGGCCAGAACCACGGCCACAGCCACAGCCTCGACCACAGCCTCGTTCTCCCCGCGTGGACATAATTCTACACGAAAGCAACATAACAGGGTAAGCATCCAAACAACATGTTATTGCTAACGTAGAAGATATAACACATATAAGCATGCTAACACATAGCCACTTAGATCATGTCATCACATCTCACATACCGAGGAGAACCAAAGAGAAAGACTCATCCATCTAGATAACCTACTTAGATTCCGATCTAAAAATCACGTCCGCAAAACACATCTCTAACATGGCTCCCACGTTTGTTAATCCAAACGCCCAAAGGCAAGACTAATCAATCCTAAGATCCAACCTTCATGCCCACATATACACAACCATCAAGCTAAATAGGCTATCATGCTTATGTTAAAAAAACTCTTTAATTCAAGCAATCAAGCACACATACATCCTCACAAGGTGATGTACTCTCTTTCCCATGGCTCTTAGGTATTCGAACCCAGAGCTCTGATACCAAGTTGTCACGCCCCAAATACCAGGGTCACTCGAAAGCCCACCCAAACACCGTTTGAGAAAATAAAATTTGTAGTTGGAAAACTATCAACTCAAAAATATTTAACATTTGGATAAAAAATTTCACAGTTTAACTCTCATAAACTGTAAACATGCAATATCATATATGCATAAATATATCGCCTCAAGGCGTACAAAACATGTCTTCTGAAACAGGCATCACATGTAAAAGTACATGTCAAAAATAAGAAACTACTGCGAGTCCTCCATCATCTCAAGCATCTAGGTTAACTCCACATGCTCACCTGAAAAGGGTTTTACAACAAAATCCCACACCGTGAGCCGAAACCCAATAAAAAATAGACAGTAAAGCTGTAAAATAGGCTATGCAATAATAAGCATACAGACTCAACCACAAGAGTCAAAAAAAAATTTCTTCCAAAATTACAAGTTTTCTATCAGACTAACACGAGTCTCAAAAAGGTTTTATCTCATAAAATCTCACATTTTTCATCATTCAAACCATGCATATCATCCTAACAGATATCATTCCACAGTAAAGAGAAAGCTGTAAATAAATAGTAAGCTCCACTTAGGCCACTCAGCTGAGGAGAAAGATAAAATGTAATTCTATGTACCGACTCAGCCACACAGATAAAGGTAACAACTATAAACTCCTGCCCATTATCCTAGTCCTGAACCACTTAAGGTCTGCTAGGTAATGATAAGTTCTATACGGAGTTACAACAATAAAGTCGCTCACGGGGCACCAGACTTCTTTACGAATTTTTACGACCGATGAACGAAGTATAACCAAATCACGTTTATGGGGATTAACCCAGGGGATCGTAACGAACCCACTCTACACACATTTTTGAACTTCCACCAAGGAGCAATAGAAGCCCAACTCAAAACCACACACTATCACGATACATCTAAGGAGAACATTTAAAAATTCACCGTAGCTCAACTATGAAAACCCGTAAAATAGTTTATAAAACACATGTATAAAAAGAGATCCAATCCATCGACATGGAGATCTAAAATTATTTCCAACAAAACGTGTAAGAGTTGAGACTCAACCTCGCAGGTTAACTCCAAATCTCCAAAAATACGTTTTTTACCATTTTCACAAAACACCTCGTTTTCAAATCTCATTTTGAAAACTACGGATACCACGCATCCGAATCATGTATACAACTAAGAAAAGGCAAAAAAACTCGCTTTTACCCAAAACCAAGGTTTACACATGAAAATCACATTTGATGTATTTTTTTACCAGGTAAAAACACATATAATCACATATATCACCCTTATACAACAATAGGGTCTAGAATTTTATCGCAACGAGTCAAAACTCGAAGCCTTGAAAATCGAACCTCGTCGAAACGAGAATCTGTCCAGATGGATGCGAAGCCCACGTCTCCAATAGCAAGGATCCACAAAGAAACCAACGAAAAACTAAGCCCCATGCCCTCAAATGCTAGAGAGAAGGCAGAGAAAAGGGGTAACTTAGCTTCTAAGAAAGGTTTAGAATAAATATCTTCACCACTGGGATATTTATAGAAACGCCAAAAAGCTTATGTCTAGTTGACCGAACTCCCATGTCCAGTCGATCGAACTCAAATTTTGCAGTCCAGTCGACTGGGCCAAGCCCTCCAGTCGATCGAACTGCTAGGCATTGTATTTTCCGAAGCAAAACAAGGTTTTTGGTCCAAACACAAGCCAAACAAGCCTCTACCAAACCCCAGAAAGCGTACAACACATTTATACATGCTGTTCTACAACTTTAAAGCATAAACCGTGCCACGAGGCTATTCATATAATGAAAGAAACATGTCATGTATATAAACAACTAAAAGTTCAAAGGTTCAGGGTCAGGGTCTCACATAGCTAATAATGATGCAAAAAAGTAATAAGCAATTAATACCCATCAAACAGAAAAGTAAGAATATCATAAAATTAAGGTTACAGACCCAAAAATAAAGTGTACTTACTAGAAAATATGAAAGAAAGTAGCACTAAGTCCGATGAGCTCAAAAAAACAAAAAATCAAGTGCAGCAGACTGGTAGAAATTCGGCTCACAGGAGCCATGGTTCCACCTCCTCTGGCACAAGGTGGTTGACGAGAACCTCTGCGTCCTCAAAACCTAGCATAGAATGCCATGACCTAAAACTCAGAAGGAACAACATAATTATACAAAAATTTCTCTAAATACAGCTCAACACATAGCAGACAGAAAGATAGAATGAATATGACAGTGAGCAATGATGAGAATGATGCAACCAATTTAAACTTTCTATTCCAATTAAAAACTTAAGTTGTTCTAAGTTCTCCTAGCCCGGGGGAACCATCCTAAATCCCATGATCCCTATCACGCTGACCAAGTCTACCGACCGACAAAGATTGTTCCTTAAGCCGTGGAATGACTACGTAGCAGACTAAGTGTCCAGCCGGGTCATCACTGACGACAAGAGCGTGGACAAGTAAACACTTCAGGCCTTTGACTCTCAGGTCAAGGTCAAGCGCGGGATCGCGAAATCTAACTCCTATTATTACGCCATCCGAACCGCCTTGGCAAATAATGCCATTTATAACAACGTGCATTTAGCATTTGGCAAAAGCCACCCAAAGATAACCAAGGCATAAAGCCACAATTTTCCAAGTGTCATTGTACCACCCTAAAGTTCAATTTCATCTCTTTTTTAAAATCTTTAAGTGAACCCCGTAAAACCCATCCCAATGATGATGTGGCATAATATAATATGCCAAAATTACAATTTTTTAACTTATATGGGAATTCATGCATAGATATGATTATTTAGCATATAAGACAAAAAGTACACCAATTAACCTAAAATCACCTCAAAATACTTAAGCTAAAATACAGTGTGCATAGATCAGTAATTTAACTAAATTTGTATGTAAATAATTCAACCACTAAAATCATGTGAACATATCAAGACAATATTACATATTCTAATTATTTAACCATGCATAACACAACATAAAAAATCCAAAACAATAGCATTAACACAAAATTCCATTTAATCACAGTAAGGATTTTCATATTTTAACTACTAGTTTTAGGGTTTTTAAAATATTTAGACTAGAAAATAAAATTTAAAATTTGGTAGGCACTCTCTTTAGGATGTTATGAACACTTTTTATGTTTTATATTTTTTCAAATTGTGCCTTTAAAGCCTCGGTTTTAACAAAATAAATTTCTGTGACAATGCATAGGGAAATTCCAGACAATGGCGAGAAAACTTAGTGATCTCAAAAATAGAAATGAGGACTTAGGCTTAAAAATATTTTTTTTAAAACTTTTAAAATGGTACATCTATGAGTTTAGAAGTTCCGAGACTTGACCTTGTATTTATTTTATTTTTCTTGAATTTATTATAAATATTCTACCAAACAATGTCCAGATTCAACACACTTTGGGAGAAACGTTGCCATTTTCTCTATAGACATGTAAACGGGTTGATTCCAGTGGGGTTAGAAAGATAAGACGTTTATCTATTCAACCACATAAAAATTATACCGAGAACTTACTTGTACAGTAAATGGCATAGATTCAAAGTAGTTTGTCCAAATAACCATTTAAACCCGATTTATTTCCCTATTTTTAGAAAATAAAGAAAACGATTTGAACCTCAAGAAAAAATTTTCATGTAAATAATATATTCATGAAACTACAGTAAAAATTTCAAAAATGTTAGATGAGTCTAGATAACACAAAAAAATAGAAAAAAATTAAATTTTTGACAAAAATTCTTTCTAGACATATTTGAGTATGAAGAAAACATGTATTTTCTAGACTCCTAGACCCATGGCCCTTGCTTGCATGGCTATATCTCTCATATATATGGCCTATATATGAGATATATACCATTTGCATGGATCAAAAGCAAGTGATTATGGTGGATGACTGAGGAGAAATAATAAAAGTAAGAAATAGATTCAAAACCACATCTCATAGGTTTGAGCATGGATCTTGAATCTAGAGGTGTTTAAGAGCTAAGAAAACCTTAGTAGGTGAAAAATAAGTGTATAAAAATGTTGTTGCTACCTTGGATATGCTTGATGGATGATGAAAGTTGATAAACTTTAATGAAGAATACCAAGAACTTGAAGAACACAAAGCTCTTCTTCACTTTCTCTCTCTACCTTATACTTTGAATACTTAAAAAGGAAATTTTTGAACATGAAACTTGTTTGGGAATAGCTATGGCCGAATATGGGTATTGATCTTCTTTTAAAAACATTTTTTTATAGCTAAAATAGGTTTATAATGGGTTTGTAAGGCCTAGGAAGCTATAGCCACTCAAAATCTATACATATCTTACACAAAATAATAAAAAAATTGAGATTGAGTGTAGAGGTATCCATGTTGGCCGGCCAAGGGGTGGGGTTTTGGCTCCATTTTGAATTTTGTTGTATAATATTATGTTATTGTATATTTAATGATATACATGTACTATATCATTTCAGAATTGTATTCAAAAATTAACTTAATGTATATTTTTAATTATGAATATTAAAGATTTGAATTAATATAATAATTTTAGGTGTTATACTTAATTTTTTACATCTTAGTTTAATTATAGCATTATTTAGTTGTGGTGGTTGGGTTAAATTTTGATTTTTGTACAGTTTCGTAACTTGATATATATTTTTAATTGCTTTTATACTAATTTTAATTTAATTTGATAAATTTAGATTTTAAAACTCAATTTCATGATTTAATATTATTTTATCATTATTTAATTATTTATGTGTTGTATTAAGTCTGTTTATATTAATATACAAGTTGACTTAAAGTTATATTATTATATTAGGTTATTATTTTGATTATAATATTAGATTACTTGTACAAAAATTTATATATATATATATATATATATATTAAACTACCTTTTGTCTCTTGATTATTTTATATACTAAAGTATCTTTTACTTTTTATTTTTGAATTATTTTATTTAGTTGTAGAGAGATATATAATAATTTGTATATAGTATATCTACATATGTATAATTTGTATATAGTATATCTACATATGTGTGTGTGTATATATATATATATATATTAATGTTATTTTTGATTATTTTAATAGAAATTGTGTGTTGTAGAGAATTAGGATTTATTGATTATTTTATTATGTTTGTTGTAGAGATTCTTTTAAATATATATGGATACTTGTGTATACAAAGCATGTGTTAGAGTTTGTATGAGTTTGTGTTATAGCCACATAATTAATTATTATTTTAAATATATTTTTTTTTTTTTTTTTTTTGCAGTTATTATCATCATTATTATTATGATTCTTGTTATCATTATTTATTTATTTATTTTTAAATCATAGTGTTGAGTAATCGTGACGATATAAACGACTACACTACAGCACTACCGTTGCTATTATTATAACTAAAAAGCGAGTCCTCACACACGCGCGCGCACACACATTCAGTCATCTTGGTTATTTTTATTCTTTGAGTCTTATACTAAGGGGAAGAAATAAAACAAATGCTTGGGATATTCTATTTTATTATTATACTGTACATGCTTTTCGCGTGGTATTTATTTGGTTTTTATTTTGCAGATTACAAAAATACAACTTAATTGCCCGTGTGTTCGAATGTTAATTGCTGTCATGAGATGGTTAGTTTTGATTTGTAGTTTTGTCACGAAATTGTTAAAATAGAGAGATTGTTAGGACTTTGAGTCCATTTATATTTGACAATTGCTAGTCAATTTACAATTCTATGTTGCTAAGGAATTAGAGAGTTTAATTCTTGTAAAATTCCTAGTTGAATTAGGAGTTATTGTGTTTGATTATTATATGTCTTTTGCATTACATAAAACTTCTATTGGGTTATGAGTTTTAATATGAGTAAGAGTCAGAATTATTATCATATCAGAAGATTGAAAAAGCTTAAAACTCAAATTACAAGTTATTAAAGTAGGGTCGAGGAAGTTTAGTTCACGCATAACATTGTCTGCCAACTAACCGCTCGACCGGTGGCTAGTTCGCTTAAGCAAACCACTGGTAATTTGAGTTTTATTGAAACTCAAATTGTTGGTTTTTCACTTCTTTAAATATAGAAGTGATCTCAGAGCTAGAGACAGAGAAAAAAGAGACAAATCAAAAAAACATCAATACAGTTTTACAGTTTAATAATTCTCTCAAGTCCTGAAAGCTCAACTTGAAGATTATTCTTCAGCATTTTAGGCGAATTCCTAAGATCACCTTTGGTGGATTCCTAAGATTTCCGTCAATAGATTTCGTTAGCATAAAGTATTGAGAATTCGATGTGATAGTAATTAAGTACAGAAAACGGTATACGTAGATTCGATAAGGAAAGCTTAAGTCGTCTAAGTTGAGAATTTAACTAAAATCTGTAAGTGGTCTTGTAACTATTCATTGGTATAGTGCTTGATTTACCAAACTTGAATTAGTCCTGTGAGTTTTACCTGAGTTGAGGTTCTGCACATAAAAAATCGCAAGCCATAATTTGTATAATTGGTTTATTTTTATTATTGCTTGCGATTGTCTAGACCAAAAATAAATAAATAGATAACGCTATTCTAAATTCGCTACACATAAAATAATTCAAAAATTGTTTTTTCAATTTGGATAGGGTACACACCTCAAATTTAAGGTGTACGGTATGTACTTCATAACATTTCTAACAAGATTCACAATTAAAACATACTAATTCATAACCAACAAAGTGCATGGATTCATAATTCAACAACGGCACAAGTTCATAAATTTAACCACAACAACTTATTATCAAAAGTCACATAATTTATAATATCATTTGGGTCTACATTAATTTAACAACTTTTAATTTGACATACGTTTTACATAATTTTTAATATATAGCACAAATATTCATAACTTAATCCATAAAATTTTATAAATTGACAAATAATAGTATAATACACCCCAAACATGGGGCGTGTATTGAATATATTTGTTTAAGTTTATTATTATTATTTTAATCTTATAACTCAAGAAAAAATTAAAAAACATTGTATCTTTTCCTTAATAGTGATCAAATCAGACCCTACAAAAGAGGCGGGACATGTGTAAACAAAACCATTCAACTACTTTTCAAACTCTTTTGAAGCTTCTGTTACCAGAAACTCTTCCCCAGCATTACGGTTCCCATCTCTCTCTCTCTCTCTCTCTCTCTCTCTCTCTCTCTCTCATATCCATTAGGGTTTCCGTTGTTCTCTCTGTCTTCCCGTGGGATGCTCATGAGATAGGAATCCATCACCTGGTAATCCCATGGGGGCCTGCATATCCGTGCAAGGAAGTCGATTGAAGAAAACCAAACGCACAAATGCACCGCCAGCCGAAGAGTTATCAGAGCCAAGCCGGAGACGGGCATCCAGATCCCAGACCAGAACCCCGCGGTCCTCTCGGCTAATCACCGTCCTCCGAGATCCATCCGGCAGCGACATTTTCAAGCGGTACCAATTCGGGACGGAGCTGGGAAGGGGAGAATTCGGGATCACCTACCAATGTTGCGACATTGACACTGGAGAGATGGTGGCTTGCAAGACGATATCGAAGAACAAGCTGAAGACGGAGATCGACGTGGAGGATGTGAGGAGGGAGGTGGAGATCATGAGGCATTTGCCGTCCCACCCGAACTTTGTCAAGTACAAGGAGGTTTTTGAGGACAGAGAGGCTGTGTATCTTGTCATGGAGCTTTGCCAGGGCGGCGAGCTCTTCGATAGGATTGTCGCGAGGGGGCATTATACGGAGAGAGAGGCTGCCACCATCACAAAGACAATTCTTGAGGTCGTCCAGGTAATTGATTTCTTTCCTCCCTTTAATTTCACTGAAAAATTGGAATTACATTATGGCAGACACAAGTATGGATTATGGATGCGCGAATCTAATCAAATTGGCTTGTGATTGTATATGTGGTTAAATCTTAGGGGGCATCTATATAATTTTAAAATATTCAGAACTAATCTTAGGGGAAGAATGGAGAAAAAATAAAGAGATCCATTATCAATCTTCAAAGAAGAATCATGAACATATTAGTACTAGTTTCATATGTTTGTTTTATGGGTCCAAGGTATTTTAACTTTATAATCACAATGTTCAACAATGCCAGAGAAGATTCTTTTTCCATTAACCATCCAGATTCTGATTATTGCCTTTCTTTAGCATTTTAATTTGTTTAATTAAAGTGGTAGTTATATGCATTGCAGGTATGCCACCAACATGGAGTAATACATAGAGACCTAAAACCTGAAAATTTTTTATATGCCAATACTAGTGAGAATGCTCCGCTGAAGGCAATTGACTTTGGCCTTTCCATATTTTTTGAGCCTGGTATGCTTCTAAAACTTTTTGAATGGATATGATACTTGGCTCACTCACTGCTTTTAACTTGGGGATTAACCTCATCTATCATGTTCATTGTGTACACGGTTGAACTGTGATCATCGAATCTTGGTATTAGGTCAGCGTTTTGGGGAAATTGTTGGAAGCCCTTATTATATGGCTCCCGAAGTCCTCAGAAGAAACTATGGTCCAGAAGTAGATGTATGGAGTGCAGGTGTTATTCTTTACATCTTGCTATGTGGAGTTCCTCCTTTTTGGGAAGGTAAGTTTTCTTTTTGAATTGTACTCTGCTTCAGTTTTGTTGAACTCCCACCAAAGTGCTTTCCTTGAATGTAATCCTTCTCTATTTGAAGTCATAATTTCTTTTTAAACACATTTGTGTGCATGTGTGTGCGTGTGTGTGTGTGTGTGCACACGTGTTTTGCATGTGTGGATCCTTATATGGGGTGCCTCGTTGTGACTAGCACAGAAACTGAAGAAGGAATTGCACATGCAATTGTTCGGTGTGAAGTAGACTTTCAGAGGGATCCATGGCCCAAAGTTTCTGAAGAGGCGAAGGAACTTGTGAGGGGTATGCTTGACCCAAACCCTTATAGCCGGATGACTGTTGAAGAAGTCCTCGGTATGTATAGCTCACATTGATGCATGGTTACCAATTTCATATCAATCACCAAGTATCATACATAATAATGTAGCAAAGAAGCAGCCTCTTAATGCACCAATCTGCAGAACTTAGAAAAATCAACACCTTGCTTGATCATTTGAAGATCAAACAATTTTCTTTTAGTACTCAAGGGGGAATTGGATGACCTGCGAGAGCAGAGGAACCAATGAGTGAAATCAAAATTAAGAAATCTATTCATTTGCATAGATAAATCCATTATGGTTTAAAGAACCTCATCTTGAAATCCATGGAACTGAAGATTGAAGTGCTATATATCATCGTAAAAAAGATGATAAATTAGTATTTCTACATGCAAGGATGGAGGAGGATGGAGGAGGATGTCAGTGCCAGGAGTGTTGATTTTTTAAACTATAAAAGGGGGTTTTCAACATAAATATGCCATCTACATTAAGAAGAAATCCTTGAGGATGTCATCTGTCAAATAATGCAGCTTTTGTGAACCATTTTTCCAAGGGAACTGGTTTTAACTTGATAGGATTGAGTTCTCCCCAAGAGGATGAATGGTGCATTATAGAAAACCCTCTCCAAAGGTTGCAGGCTAACAAGCCAGAGCATGATTTATGGTCTAAATTGCAGCTGATTGTAAGCACATTATCATTAAGCTTTCATAACTAAAGAACTCCAATTACTCGTGAATTACATTTTTCAAGTTTTCTATTCACAATACAATAATGTCCAATCTAAGATTTGTTGTACAGTAAGTTCCAAAATGGCTCTTTTGAATGCACTGTAACTCTTTCTATTTCCTCAACTTTGTATCCGAGGCTAATATGTGTATTGCATATATCCTGAAGTAACCGAAATTTATCAACAGATAGTAGGCTAATTATCTCTTGCATATCATATGTAGAGCATCACTGGATACAGAACCCGCATCAGGTTCCCAATGTTCCTTTGGGAGAAAATGTCAGAACAAGAATCAAGCAATTCTCATTGATGAACAAGTTCAAGAAGAAAGTTCTCAGAGTAAGTTGCTCAAATGCCTGCTGATCCATGTATACTCATCAAACCATACCTTATTGTTGGAAAATTCTATATTCAAAGTATATTGACTATTTGTTTTTATAGGTAGTTGCTGACAACTTGCCACACGAACAAGTAGACAGGATCAAACAGATGTTTCATCTGATGGACACCGACAAGAATGGAAACTTGACCTTTGAAGAGCTCAAAGATGGTCTCCATATGCTTGGGCAACAGGTTGCTGATCCTGACGTGCAGCTGTTACTGGATGCTGTGAGTTCATTCTAAATAGAACCTTAGTCTCCTCATGGATTTTGCTTCCAATATTTCAAACTTGCTTTCCTCGTACCATTTCGATGCCTTCTGGATCATCCTATGAGTATTCTTATGCTTTTACATATTTCTCCTGTCTGCATGCTAGTATTTGAACAATGTATTAGTTCCTGAATGATTCACCATACCTGTATATATTGTAAACAAATTAGGAACCAAATGCTTATGTTCTTATTTTAATTAAAGTGGCTTTCTATTTGTTCTTCCAAAGTTTACACAATTTCCCACTATTACCATGCAGTCAATTCATTGGGAAATCTCAGCGCGTGCCTTTGCTTTGCTAAAATTTCAAACAAAGCACCTGAATAAAAAAAATAAAAAAATCAGAAAACACATAAGAGAGAAATTCACTTGCAGTCTTGGACAATTTATAAATCTTGTAAGATACAGGATTGTGTTCTACTACAAACCAATCTGGAAACTTAAAAGACTAGCCATTATAAGCTACCTTTTTGGTTCGTCATGGCTAGGAGTGTAATTTTGGCTCCGCCAGGTCTGGCCTAGCCCATGGGCTTAGATTTGTTTGGGGCAATGCCCCATGGAGCATGGAATAATTTTCCCCTAATCATGGATAACTTTGTTAGCCAGTTCAAGGCATTCTTCTTGAAGTTTTAAGAAGAGGATTATTCCATGAAAAATATTATTCCATAGTAATGTTACCTTGGTGTTGACTTTCTATTTGTTTTCTCAATAAGTGAATCATATATTTAACTTGGTGTTGACTTTCTATTTCTTTCTCCACATGTGAGTCCTATATTTCTGTTTATTCGTGCAATAATCACATATATAGGACATAATGTCTATTGTTTTTCGTTCTTGACAGTTCATCTCTGTTTCAGTACGGTGGCATATTTCCATCATCTTCTCCCATTACTTAGAAAAGTGAACCACCGGCTCATTTAAAACATTTTGTTTTCCATGCTCAAATCGCATGTTTGAGACAATATGTGCATTGATCATTTATGCAGGACATTATTCACCATTGGTTTTCTTGTCTATACTACTACCTTGCTAAGAACTTGCCTTTGATTCTCCAAACAGGCTGATGTTGATGGAAATGGCATGCTCAACTGCGAGGAGTTTGTGACAATGTCTGTGCACCTGATCAAGAAACTTGGGAGTGGTGATGAGCGACTCCGGGAAGCTTTTCGCTACTTTGACAAGGATGGGAGTGGTTACATTGAGTTTGAAGAGCTGAGAGAAGGGTTGTTAGAGGACAACCTTGCTCCCAATAATGACCAAGTCATCCGAGACATCATATTTGATGTCGACTTGGATAAGGTAATGTCAACCATATATCTTGCTAATCGCTTACGCATTTCGTAGCGTTTATGTTAACTGTTTAAACTGTAAACAAAAATTTATTAAATAATTATATTATTTTTATTTTTTAAAAACTAAATAGTTTTTAAAATTTAATAAATTCTTGTAAACAAAAAAAATATTTTTACACTTGTTTTATAAATAAATTTTCATTTATTTTTCTTCTTCTACCACTTTCGATCACTTTCTCTGGCCATCACCTCCGACCATTGTCTCCAGCCACCCTATTCGACCACTACATACGGGCACCGCGTTTGACCACCACTTTCAACCACCGACTCTGTCCACCACCTTCAACCACTATATTCGTCAACAATTTTCGACCATCACTTTCCAAACATCTATGTGTCAAATATGTTTTTGTTTTTGTTTGTTTTATAATAATAAACAAAATTATGTTTTTTAGTTGTTATAAATGAAAAACAAAAAATTGTAAATGTTACCAAATGGAGAAGCATGCTTTTTTTTTTCTTTTTGATTTAAGCAGATTTCAAACGACATTCACGCAAGCCCACCTCAATTTGTTTTATTTTCCAACCAGCCTAAATTACATATAAGTTAGCCAAGTTGAGTTCTAGACGAGCTCAAAACCTTAAAAAGTTCAAAATTTTGTTCAAGCTTCTTTGCTTGCATAACGAGACAAATGTCAATTTCCCCTATATCGAAAACTCTCATTATTGTTTCATTGTTACTGACGCATATAGATGACCTAGTAAATGAATTTATGTTATGTTTACCGAATCACATGAAATTTTTACCAACTCCCTGTATGAAATGTTTGAAATACATATGAAAAATAAAGAGATTTTTTTACTCAAATTCAGATTCAGGAGTTCATAAAATATGCCTAGAAATGGAGTTATGCCACTTAGACTTATTATGTTGGTTCAAATCATTTCATCAATACGAGTGTTGTATATTAAAAAAAAAGATTTTGAAACCATCTATGTATTAACATAGTGGTAGAAAGAGCATTTTGTGTTTGGACTTCAAACGGTTTAGCTTTAACTATGTTAATAGTATCACATTACTGGTTCGTACATAATCAAAGTTAATTTATGAAACGCTATGGTTCCAGTATATAATTTCTTAATTTATTCAGAAGTAATTTGCAAGATCATGAACCTTTCTTTTCTAATTACAAGGGAAAATAAAATACAATTGGTTGGATCCAACCTATTCTTGAAGTAATCTTTTTTTCCAAAAAAAGATCAATATACCAAGTACTACACTTGGATTTATAGGGCTTGTTGCTAAAATCTCCAGCAATCTTCTAACAAGTCGAACACTAGTCCAACTCGGGCAGTTCATTAATTTGTTTGCTTTTGATGTAATTTTTTTTGGGTTTTATGTGCATTAACAGGATGGCCGGATCAGCTATGAAGAGTTTGAGGCCATGATGACAACCGGCGTGGAGTGGAGGATGGCTTCCCGACAATACTCAAGAGTAATGCTAAATGCACTTAGCCAAAAGTTGTTCAAGACAAATCCGTGAAACTGAAAAATTAAAAAAATTTGCTTTCCTTGCAAATTGGTCTTTCTTTTTCGTTGTTAACTGTATATTTTTATATGCTTTTCGAATTATTGATGGAAAAAAATAGAGGAAGAAAAGCGATTGGAAATTCATGAAATTATGTTTTCGGGGATGATTTTTCGACATAGGATGATTTTTTTTTCTCTGTCTTTATTTTTTTTAATAACTGGAACATGTAACTGTATTTTTCAAGATTATTTTGTGTATTTTCAGCGGTGATGGAACCTAATTGATAATGTGAAATGTATGAAGACATCAAGATTTTGTATATCCCCTTAATGCAATGTGTCTTTGATTTTGTTAATGACTTTACAAGTATATATACGAAGTTGGCCTAGGGTGGCTATGAGAAATATGAATTTATTCATCAATACACACTATCTTAGTAATCTAAATTGAGAGATCCATTTCTTAAATGGTAGGCTATAATGCCTAATAAAAAAATAAAAAAATAAAAAAGAAGCGTTAGTTGTAACTAAATTTAAGGTAAAAGTTAATTATTAAAAAACAAAAATCAGAAGTATACCACATTAAAACTACTCCAAATTAATTTTCAGCTCTTAGAACTTATTTTTGCCCATAAACAAAAAGGGAAAAACTGTGACAAACAAGCTGATATTAAATAATTTCAAAAAGGAAGAAAAATCAAAAGGCTAAATACTCCAAGACAAACCCTATTCCTTAACAGGCAGTTCATGAAGCTTGATACATAGGGCATCAACCTATCTCCTAGGATTTATCAATTTCTGAATATTAAGATAATTACCCACAAAAGAAACGGAAAGAAAATGAATTAACAATAAATTCTTACAAAGAAACATTTTTCATTACATATTTCAAGAAGCTACATTTCAAACCTTAACCTAGGGCAAAGACACAAATGAGTAGATTTGCAATTGCCTCCAACCAATCATATATGCAACGCCCAGTTCAAGAACCTCTTCACCAGTAAATTGGGGAATTGACGATGGGTAGAAACTATATACAGGGAATCATATCATGATATTCCCACACTAAAATGATAATATAAGCATATATGCCTGTTTGTTCCCTCTTTTTGGGTCTCATTTCATCCCTACATGCTTTTACAGCCCCAGCCAAACTGATCAGCCAAAACAAAGCATTTATGCCTGGGAGTGGTGCTTAAATAGCCATCTATTTTTTTCGTGCTTCAAAAGGCACTGTCGTGGGAAAACCCCATTGGAAGGTAGTGCCCCTCGTGTCTTTCACCGGTGCTGGTTGCACAATTCACATGTGGTTGCAGATCTGGCATTCAAATATGTGCATTGATCGCAAGTCCAACTGCCTGAATCATCCAAATTCCTACTTGGCCCACCTGTCCGGGAAGCTCCCTTTCCTCTTCCACCCTTCCCTTTGCCCACCACTCCCACACTTTTCGAGCTTGCTGTCTTGCTACAACCTCCAAGGGAATCCACGTCGGATAAACCATTCTCTAATGCTCTAACCAAGTTCTCAAAGTAATTTCGTGTGACACTGTTGCAATTGCAAGGCAGATGGTTAGACT
>JAOTRH010030767.1:0-21098 GCA_034768845.1 Heliamphora exappendiculata | reverse complement strand
AATAGAAAAATAATTTTTCTTAAAAATAATTTTTCTTATTTTGTATGGGTGTTTTTCTAAAAACTAACTTTAGGTGCTTCACAAAAATAATCCGGGGTGTTTTTCAAAAATACTTCAAATTTTGTGCTTAAAAATAATTTGCAAAAATGATTTTGTTTGATTTGTGCATTTTTTCTTTAACCCTTATCGTTCGTAGTTGTCTCTTTCGATAAATTTAGTTAAAAGTCGTAACTTGGCTTTTATTTTTTTTTATCTCGTTTCTGATAAATTTAGTTAAAAGTCGTAACTTGGATTTTAATTATGTTTCTCCCGCACCTCATCCCGAATTTTTAGATCTTAACTCGACTTATTAATTTGATGCTTTTCTCGTCGATCCTCCATATCACTCTAAACTGACTCATCGGTCCTCCTCATGACCTTAAATTGACTCGCGTTATATTACACTATACCTGTCATGCATCATGATTAGGCTTATCTTGCATCTTTCTCTAGGAACTATGTTTTGGTCTGATCCCTAGCAAAGGGGTACGTAGGCAGCTCGATGAAAATTCAAGTACGACCAACATCATACGCATGCTTGTATGTTTGTGACCTAAGATTAACAGCTCGACCAAATAGCTGTTGTCACTGGATCTTTGATATAACTTGAATCATGAGTTGCTATGCAAGTTATATCAAAGAGGGGTAACTGTAGACACCCCAATTTGACCCCGCCCAATCTTAGGTGAATTCGATGATGAAAATAGTTGGAATGGTGCTTCAGTTCGATCCTCGAAAAGTGATCCAAGCTCGGTAATTGAACACAGAACCTTCAAACTAATGAAATTATGTCGAACCACCAAAAACTTGTTACGTAAACCATTCCCAACATGGCGACTACCATGTTTATTGTGGCGACCGTCAATAGAATCTCTTGAAAACCCTAGAAAAAAGTGACGATCGCCATCTCCAACCTGGCGACTACCAACTCTCATTGTGGCGACCGCTAATGGAACCTTGTGGAACCTTTCTTAGACATGGTGACCGCCACCTCCAACCTAGCGACCGCCATCTCCAAATGGCCTAACACGTCCTAAAACGTGACAGCGTCTCATTAGTTGAAGAATTCTATAAATACCATACCCCCTAGTACGTTTTGAGAACGAAAAATTAGAGAGAGGTTTAGCCAGAGAAGCTCTGCCGAGTCGCCGAGCAATTCGAGCCCCGACACTGAAACCCTGCTAAAATAACGACATCAAAACCCTACCGAAGCCCTAAAACCCTAGCTTGGATCATCGCCCGAGGACCGAATCACCATTCTCCCAACTTGAGGATTCTTTAGCAATCCAGGTACTTTGTCTGGATCTCCGGTCTTTCTAACTCCATCCCCTGTCTTTTGAAGTAATCGGGTTAAGTTCAATTTCATTTCATGTATTTCTTTCGTTTAAATAGTTAACTTTGTTTATTAGTTAGTTTGCTTCATATAATTTAGTCTCTTTTTTTAGTTTACATATCCACACTAAGCACATTATCTTTTTTTTTCTTTTTAATTAATTCATCAAATTAGTGCTAACATGCTTTAGCAATTACAACTTATTAACGCTGTTAATTGTTATGATAATACACTTACATTAATGTGGATGTAGTTTTCAATAATACATTTGCATTTCAGTTAAATTGTTGTATTTAATTTCTCTTTCTAACATTAGTCTAATTTTCTTCATTAGCTTTTATTTTTATTTTTATTTTCCTTTCTTATAATATTAATTTAATATCCTTTTATTTTCTTAGCATTAGTTAAATGTTCTACCATTTTCTTTTCTTTTTCTTTTTCTTTTTTTTTTCTTTTAAGCATTAGTTTAAAGTTCTTTTAATAGTTTCTTTTTCCTTTTCTCTTTCTTTTCTTCTCTTTATTAGTATTTCTTTTTTTCCCACTTAATACTAATGTTCTACTTTATTTTGTTTTCTTTCCTTTTAACATTAGTATAAAGTTTTTTTCTAGCACTTTATTTTCTTTCTTACAAGCTTTTGTAATGTAGCATTTTATTTTATTAGCTTTACTTTTCTTACAAAATTTTATTTTCTTTATTCTTATTTATAGTATTTCTTTTATTCTTGATAAACTCAAAAATCACAAAAAATACTTTTAAGTTAATTTTCACCTTTAAAGGGTAGTATAATTTTCTCTTTTAATATTAGTTAAAACTTCTTTGTTCATTTCATTTTCTTTTATCTCGTCTTTTCTTCTCTTTTGTTTTAAAATATAAGATAGTTAGATCTTTGGTTAAATAATTTAATTTAGTTTTCTTCTAAAACTTTTTGGTTAAATCTTCTTTGTAAATATCCTTTTATCTTATTTTTAGTTAACTTTTTAAATCTTCTCTTGTATATATAAGAAATTACATAAAATTCTTGTCATTTATTAAACTTTTGAATATAAAATTTTGTAGACTTTTTTTATTTTGGTTTAATGTTTCCCTTTGGTAAAAAGACATCATGTTAATGCTAGTTTAGTTTACTTTGGCAATATACATGTTTTAGTTCCTTTCTTTGAAGTTTTGATTAGAATAGTTTAACTTATTTTGTAGCAATTCGTGTTTAGGTAATTTTAGCAATTTATAGCATACTTTTGTTCTTCTATTCAAATTATGATAGCTTAGTTCATATTAGTGAAATTGTATGTGGAAGTGCTCTATGTACCCTTTAGTTTGAATTGCATGCCGTAGGACTTATGATTTTTCTTTTGATACTTGTTTTATTTGGTATTCTCTATACATATGCTATATATTTTTCATATTTGATTTTGGATATTCTCTCTTTGTTTTATTTTTTCTATTTGTATGCATTTGAGAAGTCATATTAAAGAACCAATGATAATTAGTACAGGCCAACCTTACGGTTGGATGAACGGGGTGCCTAACACCTTTCCTGATTCATACCTTAGCCCCCAAATCCTTTTTCTCTGGTTAAACGTTTTAAAGATCAGTAGCCATTTTAGTTTTTCTTTATTTTTTTCAAAAACTAAGTGGCGACTCTATTTTCAACAAAAAAAAATTAAATTTAGCTTTCAAGGTGTAAAATATTTTTCAAACATCTTTTGAATCCCATATTTTTTACCATTTTTCAAAAACCCTCCAAAATCCTGGTGCCACATTACCCAAATTTTCTTCGATCCACTGGAGTTAGTTCTATATGAGTGTGTTTCCTTTGGAACCCAAACCCTTTTAGCAGGTAAAGCATGCATTTTTTATATAGACAGTGTGAGACCCTGAACCATTTTATTTTTCAAATGATTAAGTGTTGATGGGAGTAGGAATTAAAACTTGAGCATGGTGAGATTTTGACCTTGGATACGCATGAAAGATATGTTCAAGGAAGAATATGAGATTCTAAGGGATGTCTGGACAAAAAATCTCTAAAAACTGTGTGAAGAAAAATGACATACTTTTACTATTTTGGTCATAACATTTCGTACAAGATGAATCCTGGTATGAGGTTTGAACCATTGAAAGGTAAACTTTCGAGGCTTCAATTTGAGCATAAGAACAACCCTATTTGGAGTTCGGATGAACGAGATATGTTTGTTCAAAGTCAAACCAACAGTGCAATCGCAGAGATCGATTCAAAGTTCTGTGTCGGGCAGAGACTATAAGTTACATATTTTGGATTGGTTTTCTCATTCTCTCCTCTCTCCTCTCTCTCTAAAGATTAGGGGTGATCTAGCATTTAGATTTTGGAGCTCCTTAGAGCTTTTCATGTTCGTTGGGGATCAAAATCATGCCGTTTCTTTGAGCAAGGTACCGTTGGAGAGCGTAGATGTTCGTTGAAAGCTCCTTCATAGTCGCGCATTTTGGGCTTTGGTGGATTATACCTCACTAAAAGCTTGATTCTTGACGGTGGGACGTCTATGAGGTAGGATCTAGACTATCTCTTATGATCTAGACTATCACGTATTTTATGTCATTTTTAGATAGGTCATTAAGATTGAAAGTGTACACATTTTCATGCATATGACCATCAAAATAACTTTGTTGTTAGTTGAGTTTTCAATAACACACATAGCATGATCAAAAATAACATTGTACCCTTTGTCACAAAGCTGACTGATGCTAAAAATGTTATGTTTTAAACCATCAACAATCAAAATATTTTTAATAGAAAGGAAATAAATTTTACCAATACAACCAACTCCTATGATTTTTCCCTTGCTATTGTCTCCAAATGTCTCAAATCCACCATCTTTGGGTATGAGAGAGGCAAATATTGACCTATCACATGTCATGTTTCTTGAACAGGCACTATCAAGCTACATCATTCCTTCCTTGAATGAGGACTTGAGACACACCTGTAAAGGAAATCAAGTCTTGATTTTTGATATCCAAATTTTCTTAGGTCCACTCGAGTTAGTTCTATACGGGTGTGTTTCTTTTAAAACCCAAACCCTTTGAGCAGGTAAAGCATGCATTTTTTATGTAGTCAATGTGAGACCCCGAACCGTTTTACTTTTAAAATGATTAAGTGTTGATGGGAGTACGAATTAAAACTTGAGCTTGGTAATATTTTGAGCTTGGATACGCATGAAAGATATGTTCAAGGAAGAATATGAGGTTCAAAGGGATGTCTGGACAAAAATATGTGAAAACTGTGTGAAGAAAAATGACATATCTTTACTAGTTTGGTCATAACGTTCTGTACAAGATGAATCCTAGTATGAAATTTGAACCATTTAAATGTAGACTTTCGGGGCTTCAATTTGAGCACAAGAACGACCCTATTTGGAGTTTGGATGAACGAGATATGCATGTTCAAAGGCAGACCAACAGTGCAGTCGCGGAGATCGATTCAGCGTTCTGTGTCGGGCAGAGACTATAAGTTACGGATTTTGGATTGGTTTTCTCATTCTCTCCTCTCTCCTCTCTCCTCTCTCCTCTCTCCTCCCTCTCTCTCTAAAGATGAGGGGTGATCTAGCCTTTAGATTTTGGAGCTCCTTAGAGCTTTTCATGTTCGTTGGGGGTCAAAATCATACCGTTTCTTTGAGCAAGCTACCATTGCGGAGCGTAGATGTTCATTGGAAGCTCCTCCATAGTCGCGCATTTTGGGCTTTGGTGGATTAGATCTCACTAAAAGCTTGATTCTTGACGATGGGACGTCCATGAGGTAGGATCTAGACTATCTCTTGTGATCTAGACTGTCTCGTATTTTATGTCATTTTTAGATAGGTCATTAAGATTGAAAATGTACACATTTTCATACCTATGACCTTCAAAATAACTTTGTTGTCGGTTGAGTTTTCAATAACACACTTAGCATGATCAAAAATAACTTTTTACCCTTTCTCACAAAGCTGACTGATGCTAAAAAGGTTATGTTTCAAACCATTAACAATCAAAATATTTTTAATAGAAGGGAAAGGAGTTTTACCAATACAACTAACTCCTATGATTTTTTCCTTGCTATTGTCTCCAAATGTCTCAAATCCACCATCTTTGGGTATGAGAGAGGCAAATATTGACTTGTCACCTGTCATGTTTCTTGAACAGACACTATCAAGCTACATCATTCCTTCCTTGAATGAGGACTTGAGACACACCTGTAAAGGAAATTAATTCTTGATTTTTTATACCTAAATTTTCTTGGGTCCACTGGAGTTAGTTCTATATGTGTGTTTCTTTTGAAACCCAAACCCTTTTAGCTGGTAAAGCATGCATTTTTTATGTAGTCAATGTGAGACCCCGAACCATTTTATTTTTAAAATAATTAAGTGTTCATGGGAGTAGGAATTAAAGCTTGAGCTTGGTGATGTTTTGAGCTTGGATACGCATGAAAGATATGTTCAAGGAAGAATATGAGGTTCAAAGGGATGTCTGGACAAAAATATGTGAAAAGTGTGTGAAGAAAAATAACATACCTTTACTAGTTTTGTCATAACATCATGTACAAGGTGAATCCTAGTATGAGATTTGAACCATTTAAAGGTAAACTTTCGGGGCTTCAATTTGAGCACAAGAACGACCTTATTTGGAGTTCAGATGAACGAGATATGCTTGTTCAAAATCGAACCTACAGTGAGTCGTGGAGATCGATCGAGCAGTCTGTGTCGGGCCGAGACTATAAGTTATGGATTTTGGGTTGGTTTTCTCATTCTCTCTTCTCTCCTCTCTCTCTCTCTCTAAAGATGATAGGTGATCTAGGGTTTAGGTTTTGGAGCTCCTGAGAGCTTTCCATGTTCGTTAGGGGTCGAAATCATGCCATTTCTTTGAGCAAGCTATCATTGGAGAGCATGAATGTTCGTTGGAAGCTCCTCCGTAGTCGCGCATTTTGGGCTTTGGTGGATTGGAGCTCACTAGAAACTTGATTCTTGACAGTGGGGCCGTCTATGAGGTAGGATCTCAACTATCTCTTGTAATTTGTTGTGATTTGTGTTGATACTTTCCATTAGTGTAAACCCTGGTGCGATATATATATATATATATATGAGTTTGAAACTTGAAACTTGAGTTAAGTTTTAAGAAAATTGGAGTTTTGAGAAATGGTTAACCGTGATTTTGAGAAATGATTGTATAAAAAGGGGCTTAAGTTCTTATGGCCGTGGAGCTGATGTTTATATGATGTATGTTTACGAGAAATGCCATAGGTTGGTTGTCATTTTTAGTAGTTTGTTATTACGGTTTGATTGGATGATTCAACGTTTTACGAGGTTTTTGGTTGATTTTGCTTCATATAAACTCTTGTGCCCCGAGAGGGATTTTGGAATGGTTTTTCCTCCTTTTTAAAGGTTATTTCTTTTCCCTAAAATGTGTTGAAAGGGTACGAAAAATCTTTTAAGTGTTAAAAATCAGGTTTTTAGCTTGAAAAAGAACCTGGTGTAGGACGGATTGATTGACCGATCGATCGGTTTTTTTATACTCTCGGTTCTCTTGTGCAGGCAAGAGACCGATCGATCGGTGAAAATGTAGGACGGATTGATAGACCCATCGATCGATCTTTTTATACTCTCGGTTTTCTTGTGCAGGCAAGAGACCGATCGATCGGTTTGTGCTATTTTCAAAATTTTTAGTGTTTTATTTTAAAGGCTTGACTCTTGGGTACTGTGACCCCAGTTTTCTAAACTACTCATTTTCATTAATTAAACCTTCGGTTGGGCGTATTTGAATGGTTTTGAACTCGTTTGTTTTCGTTTTGAATCGTGTTGATTAAGATAAGCTTGGGCGGGTTTTGATTTGTAAAAGTGGGTATTTGAGGGCTGTGGTATGGCATGGTTATTGTTTAGAATTCTAAGCTTTTAAAAGGAAAAGTAGGTTTCAAACTTATCTATATATGCATATAATAGGTATATTTTTTTTCTTCAAACAACACGTTCTTGATTAAATAAATCTTGTGTTGTTGGTACCTTGTGAAATTGAGGAAAGAAATGTAAATTATAAGAAATTGTGTAATTGAAGTTTATGATGCATGTGACTTGAAAGAGAACTTGAACACTAAAACGGAATATGATGTGAAAATGAAATGGGAAATTTGATATGGGAATCAAAATAATAATATGTGAAATTGGTTGGGAGAGGAACGAGTGGTGGGTTGAACTCCTGGATTGTAAAAATGAAAGTAATTAACGAATAATGAACCGTATGGATTGATGTAAATTAAGTTGAGTTTGCACAGCTCCACAGTGAAAGATTAAAAACTTGCGCAAGATGGGGATCACATGCCCACGGGTTAGCCCCCAAAATGTGGTGGTTGTGTCGTGATGAGTTATAGAACTATCTATTACCCAATGGCTTCGCGTAGCCTACTAGAAAAATAAGAAGAGATTTCTGTAAGCTGCACCCGACACCGGTTCATTAGATGAGATACGATTTTGTGAGAAATCAGGTAATGAGATAGTAATATGGCTAAACGTGAAAGAAAGAAATGTTTTGAAAAAGGGCTTAATGAATGTGAATAATAAAATACAGAGTTGATATAATAGAAAACGAATGAATGAATGGGATAAATTTGTGTGCGTGGGTGTGCGCGTGTAAACAAATAACGAATTGGTGAAACTTGTATTTTATTTTGGTTGCACCCATCATACCTCACATATCATGCATAACATTTGAGTTAGTCTTTATCTTACGAACTCCGGCTCATATATGTGTACTAAACGATTTCAGGTTTCAAGTATCAAGAGTGATTCCAGGGCAAATGATGCATTTTGCGAAATGCTAGAGGAAGGATCTTGTATTTTTTTTATGTTGGTACATAAAGTAAATTAGATGAATGTAATTGATATAAAGATTTAAAACTGAACATATGTTGTCGCCTATCCTTAAATGGTTTTGTAAATGAACTTTTGAAGCTTGATTTAATTAGTTTGTTTCTTTTGAATGCATAAGTGAAAGGAAAACTTTTTTTAATGTCATCGTGTAGCGCATATGTTTATGTTTGGAAAAGTTATAGACAGTTACAATTCCGGTAGGGTTTGACTCAGGGTATGGTCGTGACAGAATGGTATCAGAGCTCTAGGTTCGAATACCTAGGAGCCGTGGGAAGTAACGATGATCTTTGTAAGTAAATTATTTGATGGGATTAGGCACCACTATACGACATGAATTGTGTGCTTGCATGAGTTTGCAGTTAAATTGTCTTGCTCATTCTATGTGTTAATGTGGGCATGGAGGGTTGAGTCTTAGGATGATGTGGCATGGTATTTGGCGCCCGATCAACTATTTTGGAGTTCGAAATAGAAAAGCGTTCGGTCGATATTTTTTCTATGAGAAATCTGAATTAGTTGCTCAGATTGTCGCGTTACTTTGAGGCTTTCCCTCGATATGTGAATATGTGTTGATGTGATGTGACTAGGTAATGAGTTGGGTGTTGTGATATCCTTGTTATAGGAGTTATGCTTGTATAGCTAGGATGAGTTATGGTTCGGGTGGTAGTGTGTGTTGTGGAAGTGCGACCCAGTGGTCCGTGATTATGGTGGGCGCTCGTGAGATAAGCATTGATTGTTTGGAGTATATTGTACCCATGTGAGTTGGAGGTGACCGTAGTTAGTTGTTTGTTGTGCTACCGGTATCTTGACGAATAAGTATGGTAGAGTGTGTGAAATCTCTTAGAGGTTGTTTGTTGTGATTGGATACGAGGTGTGATTGGATAATATGTCATGAGTTTTGTGCCCCGAGATTGGGTATGGATGGGGGCATAGTGGATGAGAGCATAGTAGATGGGAGCGTAATAATCTCCGGCCTAAGATGCGTTAGAAAGTCTAGGCTTAGACAGCATTTGGGAATGTCTCTTACCCTATGGGGTGTTGTTGGTAGCCATAGTAGTGCCAGATAGTTTCGAGAGTCTGTTGATGACCCTTGAGTTTCTTTTGAAGCGTATTGCTAAGCTGCATCCTTTGATAGCAGTTGGGAGTTATATGAGGAATGAGTATGTTGATTAAATATGTTGTTGACGGATTGGTTATCGAGTGATGTGCATGTACGTATGATGAGATGTATATTGGTGGTAGTTGTGATGTGAAGAATGATGATCCAAGGTTGTTTAGGAAGTTTTACGAAGTAGAGCTTTGTGGTTTGGGTTGTCATTTTCAAGATAAAGAGACAATGTGGAATACAAGGTGTATGGTAAGAATGTGAATGTGAGTGTGTGAGGCTTATGGAGCATGTGATAGATGTTGGTATAGCTGACTTGGTCGTTTTAGGACAATGTGTCGATGGGTAGAGATCCCATAAGGGGATAATGGCTGTGGTTTGTATCTGGCTTAAGGCCTAGATGTGGTGGTGCTGTTTTGCCCTTAGGGGCGAGTGATAGGGTGGTGCCATTTGGTCTAGAATTGGTAGGCGATGTTCGTTTTGTTCATGTTGTGTGTAGTTGCTTTCATGTTCGGATAGCTGTGTGTCGGTGGTACTCGTATAGTGCCATAAGAGACAGGTGTTCCCGGTTGAACGTTTTGTCTTTTCTGATGGGTGTATCAGAGCTGCGAGCTCGAGACTGTGGCATGGTTGTGCCTACCCGTTTAGTTATTCCTTACCTATTGGGAATCGAGTTGGTGTAATGTAACCCCATGAGGAGATGTCTTGAAGTGATAAGAGTATGCGTAGTGTTGTGCCTTGGTGGATAAACAGTGAGGGTCTTGTGGACGCGTGAGATGCGTCGTTGGGATGTGAAGGAGTGAATAATAGTTGAAATGCTTGAGTGAAGATCTGAGTGTGAGGATCTGGTGTGATGAGGAATATACTCATTGTGAATGGTAACCAATAACGTTTGTATTATGATGTCCAACGTCTTTACAAGGACAAATGGTTAACCTTCTCTTAAACCAAGTGTGCAATGGTTGCCCTAAAAAGTAGTAACATTGAGTAAGAGCCTAGAGTTGACTCGTGATCTCTCTAGGAAGAGAGATGTCCCGTAATTGGTTATCCAGTGTGATTGCTCTTCCTTGGTGGAAATTAAACGTTGGGATCGTACGAGTGTGGGTTCACTTATCGTAGTTCCTTGAAAAGCCCGTTTGCTTTACCCTATGAACTTGAGTGTTTGGGTGATGTTTCTGGAAATGTAATCTGATTTGTATGCAATGGCGATAGCTTTAAATGTCATTGAGAGAGATCCAAAGGGAATTCAGTGATTGAGTTGTTTACGCAGTGAAATTCACAAGTATTAGTTTTGTGAGATTCCTACGAGAATACAGGTCTGTGGTGGTCGTTATCCTTATGATTAAGAGATCGTGTTTGGGAATGTGTTGGGTCCATGAGGTTTGAAGGGACCGTAGAAGGGTTCGATAATATGGTTGGCCTAGTGCTGAGACGGTGTATCTTGAGTGTAATATGTTTGGAAATTATTTGTATCTGACCTTAGGTTCAAAGGTGGGTATGCTGTTACCCATGGGAATGAAGTGTGGAGTAATAAGGTTCAGCAGTGTATCATTTGGTTTTGCTTCATATAAACTCTTGTGCCCTGAGGGAGATTTTTGAATGGTCTTTCCTCCTTTTTAAAGGTTACTTCTTTGCCTAAAATGTGTTGAAAGGGTTCAAAAAATCTTTTAAGTGTTAAAAATTAGGTTTTTGGCTTGAAAAAGTACTTGGAGCAGGACGGATTGATAGACCGATCGATTGGTCTATCGAGCGGTCATTTGATACTCTCGGTTCTCTTATGCAGGTAAGAGACCGATCGATCAGTCTTTTCACCGATCGATCGGTCTGGACTGATTTCAAAATTTTTAGTGTTTTGTTTTAAAGGCTTGACTCTTGAGTGCCGTAACCTTAGTTTTCTGGACTACTCGTTTTCATTAATTAAACCCCCGGTTGGGCGTATTTGGATAGTGTTGAACTCGTTTGTTTTCGTTTTGAATCGTGTTGATTAAGACAAGCTTGGGCGGGTTTTGGTTTGTAAAAGTGGGTATTTGAGGGCTGTGGAATGGCATGGTTATCGTTTAAAATTTCAAACTTTTGAAAGGAAAAATGGATTTCAAACTTATCTATATATTCATATGATGGGTATATTCTTTTTTCTTCAAACGACACAATCATGATTCAATGAATCTTGTGTTGTTAGTACCTTGTGAAATTGAGGAAAGAAATGTGAATTATGAGAAATTGTGTTATTGAAATTTATGATGCACGTGACTTGAAAGAGAACTTGAACACTAAAATGGAACATTATGTGAAAATGAAATGAAAAATTTGATATGGGAATCAAAATGATAATATGTGAAATTGGTTGGGAGGGGAACCAGTGGTGGGTTAGACTCTTCGATTGTGAAAATAAAAGTAATTAACTAATAATGAACCGTATGGATTGATGCCAATGAAGTTAGGCTTGCACAGCTCCGCGGTGAAAGACCGAAAACTTACGCAAGATGGGGACCACGCGCCCACGGGTTAACCCCTGAAATGTGGTAGTTGTGTCATAGTGAGTTATAGAGCTATCCATTATTCAATGATTTTGCGTAGCCTACTGAAAAAATATGGAGGAATTTCTATAAACTGCACCCGTTGCCAGCTCATTAGATGAGATACGATTTTGTGACAAACTGGGTAATGAGATAGTAATATGGCTAAACGTGAAATAAAGGAATGTTTTGAAAAAAGGGCTTAATGAATGTGCATAATGAAGTACAGAGTTGATGCAATAGAAAATGAATGAATGTGATAAATTTGTGTGCATGGGTGTGTGTGTGTAAATAAATAATAAATTTGTGAAACTTGCATTTTATTTCGGTTGCACCTATCACACCTCACACATCATGTATAACATTTGAGTTAGTCTTTATCCTACACGCTCCGGCTCACCTATGTGTACTAAACCACTTCAGGTTTCAAGGATCAAGAGTGATTCTAGGGCAAATGATGCATTTTGAGAAAAAACTAGAGGAAGGATCTAGTATTTTTTTTATGTTGGTACATAAAGTAAATTGGATGAATGTAATTGATATAAAGATTTAAAGCTGAACGTATGCTGTCATCTATCTTTAAATGATTTTGTAAATAAACTTTTGAATCTTGATTTAATTAGTTTGTATCTTTTGAATGTATAAATGAAATGAAAACTTCTTTTAACGTCATAGTGTAGTGCATACGTTTCTGTTTGAAAAAGTTATTGATGATTATAGTTCTAATAGGGTTTGACTCGGGGTATGATCGTGACAGTGTGCTCATGTGTTGCGTGTATAAGCTAAAAATAAAAAATAAATAAAAAATAAACAAATAAACAAATAAACACACAAAAAAGTTAAAATATATTTGGGTCGGTGAATGTGTGAATTAATACAACTATAAATAAATATTTATTAAAATTATTAGATGTTAGTGAAAAAAAAAACAAAAAGAAATAAAAGTCTCACAGGTGGACTTCTATCACAATAATAAAATATATAAATATTGACTTTTTTATATAGAAACATATATATATACGTATACGTTTGTGTGTTTAGGTGAAAGTTAAAGGAGAAAGAAGAAAAAGAAAAATAGAGAACTGCTAACAGCAAGAAAAAAGGAAAAAAATATAGATGAATAAAATAAATAAAAAATAAATTTTTATACATTGCTCTTTGTTTTTAAAAGTAATGTTAAATTGATTAAATGTTAATTTCTGAAAATTTTAACTGGAATGTTTGAGAAAGATTGCCACGCTCCAAATTTCGGGTCACGTGAAACACCCGCGAACAACCAATCCGAGAATACAATCTCAAAATAAAATATACATGCATTGTATATATAATCGCAAAATGGTATACGTTATACGGCCCCAACGCCGGAGGACATGTTACAACATAAATGTAACAAAGAACAAAATGGAAGACTACTGCTCTTCCTCCTCTCCAGCATCTCTAGATCAACCCGCGTGACCAGTACCTGAAGAAAATTAAATCACACACCGTGAGCCAAAAACTCAACAGAAACTAGACAGTCATACAGTATAAGCTAAACATGCTAGAAAAATGAGGTGCAGTTTAGGCGATCTTTGAAGTCTTTAAAATAATTTTCACATGCAAACGGGAAAGCGAGGATACAAAGCATCTTTTGACTCACTCACAGGAGCCTTGAAAAACAGTTGAAAAATAGTTTTTAGATCGCAACTGACACGACTCTTCAAAATAATTTGAAAATTGGTCTATCCGTCTCACAATACAATTCATGCAATCCATGTACATTCTCAGACTTCCACCGAAGGACCATAGCCCTTATCTATGCAACGCACATAACCCATGCAACACATGCAATGCACGCAACCTGTGTAACACACACAACGCATGCAACCCGTGCAACACATACAACTTCACGGACTTTCACCGTAGGACCGCAACTCCTGTCAATGTACCTTTACGGACTTTAACCGAAGGACCTCAGCCCTACCGAACACACCTTTATGGACTTTAACCGAAGGACCTTAGCCCAAACCTTCTCGGACTATCACCAAAGGACCGCAGCCTTACTGAATACACCTTTACGGACTTTCATCGGGAGACCGCAGCCCTATCGAATACATCGTTAGCCAGAGCTAACATTTACCGAACCGCATGTCCATCTATCTCATTTCATACCCTCATGCATAACCTAACCAGGATTTAAATGCATAAAATCACGTACTATCACTACGTTACACAAATCACGTCACATGTTACACACGCGACTCATACAACACCTGCAACTCATGTAACATGCATCACATGCATCCGGCCCTCATATTCCACATAACCATGCCTACAAAACTTTTGAGTTTTAAAGCATACAACTATGATACATATAACGATACCAAAACATGTAATCCACTTACATAATCCATACATAATAAACCACAGTTATAAATGCACATAACCAGATATAAGGGCACATAGCTATATAACCTCAAACCGTGACATCACCTGTCACAAAATCTGACACCCACTCACATGGACAACTGGCAACCCACACTACCAAACCTAAATGGAAGGCTATACCAAACCCCTCAAACCATGAGGTCACTAACACCACCTTTTCTCCAAAGGTGCCACGGGCCCTAACACGCCCCAACCAACGATGCGCAAGCACCACGCACATAACCGTGCCCCAACAACCCCCATCTAACCATACATGCCACCCCCGAGGACGACACCTACTCAACACCCGAGATCACAACACGATACCTGAAGCCATAACCCGACCAACCGAACCCCCAAAGGCATCTAACAGTATTTCAATTGACTAACCCCATAATCAATCAACCAAATACCATTGAAAACCAATTGGAAACCCAAGGACCCAACCAAAACCACAAAACCAATAGCCCAAAACTTCAGTCGACTGGACCCAACCCCTAGTTGACTGACCCCATGAGTTCAGTCGACTGAACCCAAGAAACTATGATCCAGTCGACTGGACCTATGAGTTCATTCGACTGACCAAACCCAAAAACTGTTTTTAAGCTACGATTTTAACCTCCAAGCCTCAAATCAAAGTTTTCAAACACCAATCCAACACCCTCGGACATACACACGCCCAAGCCTAACCTTAAAACCACGAAAAAAACACTCGATACCCGATTTCATCCACCGAAGTCGCTAAAAATAGGTTTTTAGCCCAAAAACCCAACTTTTAAATAAAATCAGATCTACAGCAATCTAACCGTTAAAAATACACACGATTACACGTAGCACCCTTATACAACAGTAGGGTCTAGAATCCTACATCGGTGAGTTAAAAACTTAACATCTCGAATCACGTGCATAATCGAGCCTCGCTAGAATAAAATTCCATCCAGATAAACGCGTAACCCATTTTGCCAAAAGTAAGGATCCGCTGTTGGATCGTTGAAAATCGAGCTCCGGACCCCCAAGAACTTAGAGAGAAGGCAGAGAGAAAAAGGAGAAAACTTACTGGAGAAGTTTTGAAAATATCTTTTGAAAATATCTAACTCCAGATATTTATGTCTCCAAAATATCTTTTTTTAAAATTTTTCAAAATTCGCACCGCAACGTCCCACGGCCTCCAAGAACTTGCCCGCATGCATATCTAACCCCGATTATACATCAAAAATATTTAAACATGCTAAAGAAAAAACGCCGAAAAAAAAACGAATTAGGATCTCAACAAAGATATTCAAGGAGATTTTGATTAGATGTAAGTAACCTTCTACAATTGTTAGTATTTTTTAATTATTTTAAATATCTATATTAAAAAAAAGTTCTTTTGAATATCTATATTGTTATTGAAAAAATGTATTTACCATTTTTACTCTTTTCATGAAAAAAATGGATCAAGTACGATATTATGAATACATTTTGAGATATATGACAATATTTTTGGACAACAATTATTGTGATCTCATGTGTTTAATTCTGTATATAACTCTTGTGTGACTATGATATGGATACTAGCCAATATTATTTCAAAAACTAGTTTTTTCTAGGGTTTCACTATTGGTCTACGTATGGTTTTGCTTTTTGTCACGAGCTAAGGTGGCCGTAATCATTAGGACTTGAGTTATGTGAATTGAATCTATCGCACAGTTGAATATTGAATTATTTTTAAACTAGTCATTGTAATACTTTGTTATTCGGTAATAAAAATAAATCTGTCTTTATTCTTATGAATACTTTTTGTTAAATTGTATTCCGATGATAAGATATTTGAAAAATTACTTTTGTCTTCTTTTAAATTATTTTTCTACATACTTGATTCAATTAACAATGGTAGTTAATAATTTATTGGGTTATCCAACTCATGATCAATTTACATTTTTCACAAATTTAGATGTATATATAGAGCTATGCGAAAGAATTCAATGGGGAAAGCTGAGAAAAATATTATATTTAGTTATTTTAGATTTTACACTTATAATATATTGAATAAAAAGTATTTTTCAAAGTTTTATTATTCTTATAATTAAACTTGGGCTTGAGAATTATTAAGATTTATGTTTGGAGTGTATTTTTTTTATCACGGTTAATTTTATAGTAATATAAATTTGATGAATAATCTTGTAATCTTGCATAATCACGAAGATGGGATATGCGACATTGCCACATAATTTGGGGCGTGACAGTAATGATTCATTATTAGTTTTTTTAATGATAAAATGCTAACTATCGTCTAATAAGTTGTAAATATGCTTTAAAATGCAAATTTATTTTATTTTTTATTTTGTCCATACTGTAACCATTGTCTAATGCACATGTCATGGTTAGTAGTCCTGGAAAATGGGATCCCAAAAAATCAATGATGGTGCATGCAGATTATACAAAAAAAAAAAACAAAAACTTGATAAAAAATCGATCCTAACTCGGCGGAATAAAGATTATAACTTTGAAAACTCTCTCATTTGATATCTTCTTGGCACTTAAACAATAATATGTTGAATGGATGCCTACGAGATAGAACTGGAATGCGCCTCAAGTTTTCTGCTGTATTTTTGTATGCCCAATCAAAAACAAAGATTGGGCTCTAAATTTCGTGGCCTTACCCTAACTCAACTACCTCTTATCAATATTATGAAAATATTGTGAAACCCTAGCTACCAAGAGGGTTATGACACATATATATAGGCTACGGCAGGGGTCTAATGAGTAAATAAGATTTAGGCTCCTTATATAATTAAAAAAATCTAATTCAATTCGAATTATAATTGTACTTTCGGTCTTACTTCAAAAAAAAATTTCGATTCCATATTATTAAATGCTTAATTATCTCCCCATGTTAAGATTACAAATACCCATCGATTAAGTTACATGACTAATAAGGGGATATCATCAATTCCTATATCGAGACGTAGATTTTGTTAAAAATTAATATTCACCATACACATAATACGGTTATCTAATTTACTGAACTTATTGACCTATAATAGATTTCACTCTTTTATAAATTAAAAAAAAAACACTAAATATTTATGGTTATTAATTATTCTGAAAATAAGTGTAGAAGAACTCATAATAACCATGGGGTATTAATTATTTTATACAGTTAGTATAAAAATAATTATCGCAAGATGGTCATGCTTAATATGCACAAAGTGTACTAGGACAGTGAATTGAAACTATACCATTTCTCATAGTCAAGACAGACCTATTAAAACGCTGTGGTACAATCCTACTGATGGTGTATCCAATTCCATCTAAGACTGTAAACAAAAAACTTTTTTTTATATGAACCAATAATTTGATCTTCTGTGTATAAGACGAACTCTACATACCAAATTATCTATTATAAAGAATAAAAGACATGCATACATAACATTAAATAAATAATACAGTACAAATATATTCATGCAAATTCTTACTAAAATAGAAATAAAAATCTTATAATAAATAATATAAATACTAAAATCCATTACACAAAAGTATGATTTTTAGTATATATACCTAACAAGTAGAACATCTTTGGAAAAAAATTAACTTACTACTTATTTTGTTTATCCTTTCCTTCTTTTCGTTTATTTATTTATTTATCTCCTCTAATTCAAGGGTCAAACATAAGGGTGAGTTTTAAAACAAGTCAATGTTAGTTTATATTAAAGGATGAATTACACTAAGATCCCTTGAGTTCAATTTAAAAATACAAATAATTTATAATGAGTTTTTTCAAATTACGCTAACCTTCTGTGTCAGAGTTATCGAGTTAACGTCGTTAATGATAATTACGAAACAAGTTTTCTAGTCCTCCATGTTGGTAGAAGATATTTGGATAGACTATTGTAAAATGGTAAATTTTCTAAATCCCTCTATTTTACGAAGGCTGGAGTAAAAAACTTATAGAAGAAAGTTTATTCACGAGTGTTCATTGAGAGTTTATTCACAAGTGTTAATTCGGGATTTCAAAAGAAGACACTTTATTTTAATGTGTTCATCAGGGCTTATGAAAAATAAGACATTCTAGTGAGATCATCAGTTACTCATAAGAAACCCTCTCATCTACCCATTCCCTCCAACAACTCTATGTAGTTCTTTGCTTTCCATGAGATTATGTGATGCCATCTTCAAGGATAGAATCAAAGAAGACAATGAGGGAAATAAAAAGAGAGGCGAGTGTGTGAAGATGACAATCTCATGGGTGGTGGCAGTTATTGCTAGTGCAACGTCGGTAGACAACATAGTGAGAGTGTGCTAGTGTTGTATCATTAATGGAGGTAGTAGAGATGTCATTATTAGAAAAAGACTTTTTGCGTTAGCTAATGCCGCCTCAAATACTAGTTTTACCATCATAAATATTTTTTGCGACGGCTTTGCAATGGCATATGTAAGGTCTTTACTAGTTGGGTCGCAAATACTTTTTGCATTGGCAATGCTCCCATCGAAAACTTTTGCCGACGAAAGAACGACCTTTCTTCAACAGCAAATTATGGTCGCAAATACTAAGGGAACAATGAACTTTACTTTTTACAGTTCTTTTTATGTAGCAAAAGATATTATTTGTGATGGTAAAATAAACCTTTTGCAACGGCAAAGGGCTCACTTAAATACTTTTTCAATAGTTCAAAAAAATAATTTTTTGTGACAGTGTTTATTATTAATTTAAAGTTAGAGATCTATTATTATTATTATTATTACTATTATTATTATTATTATTGTTAATTTTTAAATATATTTTGTGCGATGTTATTTCAACTTTAAGTATGAAACTTATTCTAAAAATTTCAAGTGAAAACACTATTATTCAAAATCTTTCAATCCAAGAGTTCTAATAATTAAATCTGAAGTTATTCTTAATTATGATTTTCATAATTAACATGGTTTTTAGGTAGATAGGCGTTCTAAACAAATTTGAGCTTCCGCATAAATTTTTTTTTTAACTTGATGTTAGGTTAAATTATTTAATTTTCTATAGAAGAGAGATGGGGATCACCTTACAAAAGATATATGATTTATAATTTTTTTTTAAAAACATGAAAGAGTTGGAGTTTTTTAGAAGTAATTTAAAGAGTTTAGGTGGTTAAAAATTTTGTAAGCGATGAAATAAAAATTATGAAAACTTTTAACATATGATTTACATTATTATTGAAAGATTTAAATATAAAGTTTGAAATAATGTCATAAAATTTATAAAAGGTTATATATGCTTTTTTTTAGTCAATAGCCAAAAGATGTTATATTCAAAGGCTTTTTGTTTCATGTATGGACGCTCTGGTTTTATACTAAAATTCCCAAATATTTTTTTAGTGGCTAGGGGTTGTGCACTTGAAGAATTATAGATAGCATATTTTTAATGAAAGTATCGAGACTTAAAAGGGTAAATAGATTTCATTGATTTTTTCAAGTTGTTTCATATATATATTTTTATTTTACTAAAACAACTATTAGGACTTTGCGTCCTTTTTAGGTTTGTCAATTCAATTGAATATAGAATTTCTATGTTGTTAGGAATTTGGTGGTCTTTAATATCATGGTGTTTGATTTATTGTGAAATTCCAAGATGCATTAAGGTTTCGTTTTTTTTGACGTAAAATATTTTTGGGTAAAATATTTTATTTAGTTTTTATTGTTTGGTCGATAATATTTATATAAAATATTTTTTTAGTAAAATATTTTATCTAATTGGACCAACGTCGACTTACAAAAAATTAACTCATAAGTTAATTTTGAAAAGCACATTCGGAACTTTCACTCAATCTTTGCTGCGTTTGGTCATTCTCATAACCAATAAAAAAAGGGAATGAAAGGCAGATTCTTCCCATATGAATCATTTTGAAATTTTTTTGAAATCTTTTATTCAAATTCTTCCCGTCTTTGGTCACTTTCATCTCTCATTATCATTTTTTAAATTTTAACCAAACATTAGAAAATACAAGTAAAAAAAATTAATTTTTACAAAATCATTTTACATGTAAAATATTTTTCATAATAAAATATTTTACGTTGAAACAAACGGAGCGTAAAAATTAAATTGTTTGACTTTCTAGAAAGAATTCATTTTGGTGTTAAGAGTTTGTTTTGAAGTATAATCCATAGTTGATTGTATTTGAATTTATATTAATTTAGAAGTCTACGTAGCTTGAAGTACAACAAAGAGAAGTAGTGCAGGCAGTGCAAAGTGCAAAATTCTCTCTCTGTAGTGTTACCGTCAAACGGTGTTAAAGTCGCTCAAGTGATCAACGAGCACTTTCAGTTTAATTGAAATTCGAATTGTTGATTTTTTACTCCTATAATTATATAAGTGGTTTCAAAATTCCAAACTATAGAGAGAGAATACAAATTATAAGAGAATCAATACAGTTTCAGTGTTTAGTAATTCTTTCAAGTCTCGGGAGTTTAAATTCAAGTTCATTCTTGTTCATCTTTGATGGATTCCTAAGATTTACCTTTTGTGGATTTTTAAAGTTTCCATCGGTGGATTCCGTTGGCGTAAAATATTAAAAATTTGATACTTTGAAGAAGCATTGAGGATTTGATGTAGTGGTGATCTGGTACTTGAAAACGGTATTTGTGTTGGAATCTGTGAATTTCATTGGCCATTGAAATCTAGATTTCAATAGCTGGATCAATTACAATTGAATTGCCCATTCAATTGCAATTGAAGCCTGGAAACTAACAGCCATGAGTTGCTATTGATTTCCAGGGAAAACCCTCATAATGAAAGGGCCAGATGTTATATTCTTCACTCAGAAGAGGAAGAGGAAGAGACAGAGCCAGGTGCTCTGTAGGTGTTCTCTCAGGAGAAGAGGAAAAG